>CAUYQU010024083.1:0-23675 GCA_963574635.1 Cheracebus regulus
CCCTCATACCCGAGCCATCGTACTAGTGAGCGTGTCTGGAGGTCAGACGTTTGCTATTACGATCGATTGTCAACCAGAACTGGAGGAGGCGTCGCTGGTGGGCCCTGACAACGAGGTGAAGAGACTAGATGGTCAACCAGAACTGGAGGAGGCGTCGCTGGCGGGCCCTGACCGCGAGGTAAAGAGACTGGACCGTCAACCAGAACTGGAGGACGCCTCGCTGGTGGGCCCTGACCGCGAGGTGAAGAGATTGGATTGTCAACCAGAGCTGGAGGAGGTGTCGCTGGTGGGCCCTGGCTGCGAGGTGAATAGACTGGACCGTGAACCAGAACTGGAGGAGGCGTCGCTGGTGGGCCCTGACAACGAGGTGAAGAGATTAGACTGTCAACCAGAATTGGAGGAGGTGTCGCTGGTGGGCCCGGACTGCGAGGTGAAGAGACTGGATTATCAACCAGAACTGGAGGAGGCGTCGCTGGTGGGCCCTGACTGCGAAATGAATAGACTAGATTGTCAACCAGAACTGGAGGTGTCGCTGGTGGGCCCTTACTGTGAGGTGAAGAGACTGGATTGTCAACCAGAACTGGAGGAGGTGTCGCTGGTGGGCCCTGACTGCGAGGTGAAGAGACTGGATTGTCAACCAGAACTGGAGGAGGCGTCGCTGGTGGGCCCTGACTGCGAAATGAATAGACTAGATTGTCAACCAGAACTGGAGGTGTCGCTGGTGGGCCCTGACTGCGAGGTGAAGAGACTGGATTGTCAACCAGAACTGGAGGAGGCGTCGCTGGTGGGCCCTGACCACGAGGTGAAGAGACTAGAGTTCGACTTGAAAGTCTAGAAGCTATTCATTTTCGAGTGGGGAAGGATGCCATTGAAAACCAGCATGATAGTGTTGATAGTAATGACACATACAACAGCTCTTAGCATTCACTGAGCACCTGCTGTGGGCCCGTTCTTCTTGTCAGCACTTCATCACTACCATGTCATTTAATCCTCCTAACTGCTCTGTGAGGACTACTATGATCGCCCCATTTTTACAGACGGAGAAATTGAAGAAGCAACTTGTAAGACTGGGAAAACA
This sequence comes from Cheracebus regulus, assembly GCA_963574635.1. Classification (NCBI taxonomy): domain Eukaryota; kingdom Metazoa; phylum Chordata; class Mammalia; order Primates; family Pitheciidae; genus Cheracebus; species Cheracebus regulus. The sequence continues at coordinate 1,079 of CAUYQU010024083.1, forward strand.
GAACAAGAGGGAGGTTGTTAGGAAATCCCTTGAGTTAAATAATTTTAAATGACTTCACAGATATTTAAACAGATCTAAGGCACAGGCAAATTACTTATGTGATGTAAATTCTGCAGAATAATCCAGCTCATCTTACACCCAGCGGTACCCTGGCTAGAATTTTAGGGAGAAGATAATTTAAGCATATTTTATACGTTTTCAGGTGTAAAAGCAACATAGAATACACAAACTAAATTTCAAGGGTGAAAAGTGCAAAGTGGTGTACCCTGACAGAGGAGAATAAAGGTTCTTGCAATGGAACTAGCTTGAAAGAAGTTATTGGGGCAACCTATGCCCAGGGCTGCTATATTGTGAATTTCTACGGTTTGGAAGTTTTATTTCAGGTCCTTTGAATCACTCTTGATAATTCATCTTCCTCCAAGTTGGCAATGTCAGGGTAGGCAGCAAGAGATGAAAAGGTCCAGGAAAACATTCATCCATTCAATAAGTAAATATTTATTGAGCACATACCATATGCCAGGCATTGTTTTAGAGGCTAGGAATGCAATGATAAATAAGAATCCTTGCCAGGCTTCATGAAACCTTATAATCAGAGGAGGCACACAATACACTAATAAACATATACTTTTAGGTAGTGATTACATGCAGTGAAGAGAGATGAAGCCGGGTAAGATGATGCATTTATGCTGGAGTGTGAGCCAAGGCCTTTCTGAGTTGACGTTGCAGCCCTGATGTAAGACGAATGAAAGAGCAAGCTATGAGAATATGAGGAAAGGGACTCCCAGGCTGAGCAATTAGCCAGTGCAAAGGCCCTGAGGTGGGAATATACTAGGCTTGTTCAAGGAAGAGGAAGAAGGCTGGTCTGGCTGGTGCACACTGAGGAGGGGAGAATGGTAGGAAGGGAGGCCCTGGAGGAAGGCAGATCATGCAGGGCATTTTAGACCACAGTGAGGGCTCTGGGTTTTCCCCTAAGTGTGAAGAAAAGCCATGGGAGAGCCTTGGACTAGGAAGTGAGTGGATCTGATTACCTTGGGAAGAGAAAGAATTTATAACGGGGCAAGAGAAAAAGAAAGGGGAGCAGTTAGGAGGCTCTTGCAGGAGAGCTGAATGGTGCCTGGATCAATGTGGTCTTGGTGGAGGTCGGAAGAAATGGCTAGATTCAGAAGTTAGTCTGCAGGGTCGGGCATGGTGGCTCATACTTGTAATTCCAGCACTTTGGGAGGCCAAGGTGGGCAGAACACCTGAGGTCAGGAGTTTGAGACCAGCCTGGCCAACATGGCGAAATGCTGTCTCCTAAAAATGCAAAAATTAGCCAGGCATGGTGGTGGGTGCCTGAAATCCCAGCTACTCGGGAGCCTGAGGCAAGAGAATTGCCTGAATCTCAGAAGTGGAGATTGCAGTGAGCCACTACACTCCAGCCTGGGTGATAGAGTGAGACTACCTCTCAAAAAAACAAAAACAAAAAATGTAGTCTGCAAGAAGAGCAGCAGGATTCACTGGAGAATTGAGTGAAGGGTATGAGAGACAGAGTTCAAGAATGACCTTAAGTTTCTGCCCCTGGGTAAATGAATGGTGCTGCCATTTACTTACAAAATAATTAGATTTAGGAGTAAAACCAGGAGTTTTTTTCTTTCTTTCTTTCTTTTTTTGAGATAAGGCTTCACTCTGTCCCCCAGGCTGGAGTGCAGTGGCATGATCATGGCTCACTGCAGCCTCAACCTCTTGGGCTCAAGTGACCCTCCCACCTCAGCCTTCCAAGTAGCTGGGACTACAGGTGTGTGTCACCACACCCAGCTATTTTTTTTTTTTTTTTAGTAGAAGTTTGCTTTCTCAGGTGTTAAATTCTAGGTTTCTATTATTCAAATGGCAATGTCAAGCAGGCTGGTGAATATTTCAGTTTTGAGTTCAATGGGGAAATATGAAAAATAACATGAAGTAATCCCTTGTAAAAAGAAAAATCTCAATTCTATTAGAATTTATTTCTTCAGCAAATATATATTGGGCAACTACTGTGTGTCAGACATTGTACTGGGTGCTGGGGTAGGGTATAGTATGAATTTGGAGAGGAACAGTTAGTACCTCCATGGAGTTTCATTACAATTTAATTAGTTCACTGGTATCTGAGACACTTCTCTGAGTATTTTGTAAATATGTAGAACCAACTCTCAAGTGTTATAAATACTGAGATGTTCTCTGACTCAGCAATTTGGAAGAGCCTAGATTTTTTTTGGAAAGAAAAGAGCTATATATAGACAAATGAAAGATTTACCCAATAAAATATCGGACAAATGAAAGATTTACCCAATAAAATATCTGAAGACTACCTTAAAATGAATTAGAAGAGACTGTCTCAAACAAATAAATGTTTATGACGAGTCAACTTAGTGTAATGGAAAAGCTCTCAGGGCTGGAAGGCAGAAGAGCTAGACCTCAGCCTGTTCAGCCCTGACTGGGTCACAACTATGACCCTGACTGAGTCCTTTGCTCATCTGTACTTTGGTTTTCTCTTCAATAAGATGAATCTGTTGGACTTGATATTTGCTAAGGAATTTTCAAAGTGGTAATATTTTCTTTGCATTATTTCTCTTACCGGACTCTCTAGGTAGTTTTTAGAACATAAAGACCCAAAATCTCAAGTGGATTCCTCTCTTGAGGGTTCATTTTTCAAAGCAAAAGGAAGCTTTTTTCCTTTTGCATATAGAAATTGCTTTCTTGTTTTTTTAATGTTTATAAAAAATTATGCACTATCAGTACAGAAAATATAAATTGAGTAAAGTACAAAGAATAAAAGCTTCTATAATACCACAGAGGTAACTATGTCTGCTTTCACCATCACTGTGGCTGTAGCAGGTATCATACAGCAGGTGCTTTAAAAACAGTTGTTGAATGAATACTGTTTGAATGATGTTGATGTTTGAGTATCTTGCGAACATGCTTTTTGGTCTGCAGACCAAAAATAAATACATAAATCCTTTCTCTGGGCTGTTTCACCTCTAAACCAGAAGAACTCAGTATAGCCACCAGAGACTAAAACTGTTAGGACAACATCGAATCTCTTACACTGTAATATGTTTCACAATGACAGTTGATACTTGATGCCAATGGAATGTATGGAAACAATAACATTTAATCCATCATTCTGATGGGCACAATATCAACGGTGGCTCAGTTTGAGCAATATCAAAAAAGACTGCAAAACAGTCTGCAGTACTTCAGCTCAAGCAAGAGTGGCTCCGACAGCACTGGGAAAGTAGGCTCTGCCTCTTGAATCCTTCCTCCCATACTTGGGCCCTCTTCCTTGCCCACAGCATGAGGATGCACTTTCTGGGGCACGTGAATTCCACTCAGCACATGTTATTGGCAACCTACCATCCATCTGATTGATTGTCAACTACATTTTCATCAGTAAACTAATGGTTTTCTGATTACCTCTGAACACGAATTATAGCCGGACCTTGTCTGCAGACCAATGCTACATTTTTTCCCCAAATGGAATAATTTGTTAATGTTGAAAATCCAGAATATTCAACATGTAAGTCTGAATTTTCAGAATCTATTTTAAAGTTATTCGATCCAACACCACTGGGCCCTTATCCCACAGAGCAATAAACTAGAGCTGAGGAGCATGTGCTCTGCAGCTCCCATAAGTCCACCAACCTCTATTGTCTGACATCCTACATCCCATAGTTTGCTTTGCTCATTTACCTGATGTGCTGCTTCTAATTACGTAAAACATTCAGGGGATACCTACTACAACCAGGCACTGTGTAAGTCCTGGGAACATAGGTGGATACAGTGCAGCTCCTGCCTTGGAAAAGCTCACAACCCAGCAGCAGAACTGACTTATAAGCCAGTAAATTACAGTGTAGTGTGGAGCGTACAGCACAGCAGCAGAAGCATGCAGAGGGCAGACACACTCTGTCCTGGGAAGCCAGTTGAAGATTTCCTGAAAGTCATCTTTAACCTGGGTTTTGAAGGATGAATAGGAGTTCACCAGGCCAATGGAGTGGTGTGGAATACTAGAAACAGTGTTGGCAGTATTAAAAGTATATGTAAGGTCGGCTGATTAGCTGCCTGTTACACAGATGATTCCCTCAAGCCAGCAACCACCTTTCTCTTGATGGTCATTCCATTTCCTCCTTCCGTCAAAACAACAGGGAAGGTTCACCTCTACCCGGAAGAGCCTGCCTGATTTATCCCCATTCACCTCCAGTTACTTCAACTAAGGCAGCCCTCCTACTCTAGGATAATTGTTTACCTGACTGTGATCCTGTTATTGGAGCTCTTTGTGCTTGGCACCTGGAGTTCATGCTGGGCACAGTGTTATTGGAGCACTGTGCTTGGCACCTGGAGTTCATGCTGAGCCACAATAAACATCCTATAGCAGGTGACATGGATCAATAAACCCATTACAGTAAGTTTATTGCTGGAGCAATGTTCAAAGTACAGCAACTGCTTGGAGAAAGGAATGTCAGCTGCTCGCAGGGATACAGGGCAGGTATCACGGAGAAGATAAGTCCAAGCTGCTTGTCTCGTGTGTTTCTTATCTTTTTAAATATATTTTTCAGCTGGGGGCAGTGGCTCACGCCTGTAATCCCAGCACTCTGGGAGGCTAAGGTGGGCAGATCACAAGGTCAGGAGTTCGAGACCAGCTTGGCCAGCATGGTGAAAGCCCATGTCTACTAAAATTACAAAAATTAGTGGGTGTGGTGGTGCACACCTGTAGTCCCAGCTACCTGGGGAGCTGAGGCAGGAGAATCACTTGAACCCAGGAAGCAGAAGTTGCAGTGAGCAAAGATCACACCACTGCACTCCAGCCCGGGCAACAGGGCAAGACTCCATCTCAAAAAAAAAAAAAAAGAAAATATTTTTCAACATCCACACAAATATACAGACAGTACAATGAATCTCCACATCCCCATTACGTGGCTTTAACAATTAGTAACTGTGGCCACTTTTGATTTATCTACACTCCTATCTGCTTCCCCAACCCTGTGTTTTGTTTTGAAGCAAATCCTAGAAATTGTCATCATTGCATCCATGAATACTAAGCTGCATTTCCAGAAAGAAGTGGAAATGCCTGGGTCTTCCACAGCATTACCCTCCCCACCTATTCTTCTGCCTTGAAAACAGATACTTTGATTCCTGCCAGTGACTCCAAAGTCTTGGCTGGTTCAGAGTAATGACCCAAGACTTTATTGGAGCCTTTGAGTTGGTCAAAGGAAAAGACTAAAAGATGGGCTGCTTCAGTGAAAATCCCATCCTGTTTTGTCTGGAATGCTGGCCATATTCTTCTGGTCCTTGGTCCTCATAAAATTGCTAATTTTTTAGAGGCTTATTGACTACCTAGCATTTTCACAAAATGGTAGCTACATTCCACACTCCCATGTGACCTGAGTAACCTCCAGGGAAACTTCAGACAGCTGCGGGGCTTGCCCTGCCAGCTGAGCTGACCCGGAGATCCTTTCTGTCACAGCTTTGATCTTCACTGGGTTGGGAGCCTGCCTGAATCTGAACATCTGCCTCCCTACTGCCCACTCCTTCAGCATTTCCTAGCTCTCCCTGAAAGATACAAACATACAAGCAGTTAGTTACTCAACGCAGACCACTTATCCCTGACTCCCTCTCCCTCATAATTTTTAAAAAAAAATTTTTTTAAAACAATCCACTATTGTCCAGCCCTATCACCCTTTCATCCAGGTCCCCATTCCCTTCTCTCAAGTACTGCAATATCCAAGCATCTGTCTGCCTTTAGCACATCCATCCTCGCCTTATTCTCCACGCAGGGGCTGAGTGATCTGCACAAAACCCCCTGCAAAATACGCTTCCATGGTTCTTCACCCCTACAGAAACCAACCTCCTTCCCACACCAAGGAAGCCCTGCAAAACTTAAGGTCCCTTTCGGACTTATCCAGCTTCATCTGCTACATCTCCTTCCTAGACCATAACCAAAACCATCTTTTCTGGGTCTGTTTTCCCGGGTTTTTGTGCTCTCACCTGAGCAGTTCCTTTTCTCTCACAAATAATGAGAGCTACAGCGATTGCGCCCTTGCTTGCATGCGTCATCTCACTGAGTCCACAACACTAAAACGTCGTTCTCATTTTGCAGACAGAGAAACTGAGGATGGACACCTTACCCATGGCCACACAGCTAGTAAGTGGAAAAGCTGCCACCAGGATTCAAACTCGCGGCTCCAGAGGCCACGGGTTAACGACTGAGTCCTAGCCCGTCCGTACCTCCCTCCACCACGGCAGCGGTCACTTTCAGCCTTCTACACCTCCCGCAGCACAGAGGCGGAGCCGGCCAGGCGGGCGGAGGAAGGAGGTTTCTGATTGGCCGCCTCCAGCAGCGGGGGCGAGAGGAAGGGCAGCGACGGTGAGGGGGGCGTCGCGGATAAATGACGTCACGCAGCGACTTCTTAAAGGCGCCGGCCCAGCGCATCGCCGATGGCACAGTCGCGTTCCGGGGGCTCCAGCTTTTGCTAAGAGCGTTGAGAGCCCGGCCGGGCGGGTGCGCGTGAGACGCGTCGGGCTCCAGGAGTCCGGCCTGGCTGTGTCGGGAGCCGGACCCGCCGGGCTAGGAGCAGGCGCCGCGATGGCCGAGGGCAGCGCCGTGTCCGACCCTCAGCATGCCGCGCGTCTGCTGCGAGCGCTCAGCTCTTTCCGCGAGGAGTCCCGCTTCTGCGACGCGCACCTGGTCCTCGACGGGGAGGAGATCCCGGTGCAGAAGAACATCCTGGCGGCGGCCAGCCCCTACATCAGGTGGGGAAGGGTTCGCGGCGGGTCGGCAGGCGAGTGCGGCGGTGCTGCCCGGAGCCGGGGGCGGGGCGGCCGGGCCGGGCGTGGCCCCCAGACCCTGTCCCCTACCCCCGGCGACGGGGTCCCCGCGTCACCGTGGGCGCGGAGTCCCTCCCGGCACGCGCCGGAGCCGGTCCCCACTGGCTGCGTCCCCCGGGCGGTCCCTGTGGCTTCCAGGCCCGCGCTCCCCACGGGACCCCCGCGCCTCTCGCAGTTGTTCCCGGACCCGGGCCTCGATCCCCCGCCTCGTCATCCCTGGGTCCCACCGCCCGGCAGTCGCCCAGCCTCGGACACCCAAAGGCCCCCAGACGCCGTCTTGGGCCGTCTTGGACCCGCACCCGGGAGCTGGGCGGGGCCGCGTCCGGGAAGAGCCGCCCCCTCGCCCATTCCGGGCCTGCGGTCCCCGCTGAAGTTTGCCCGCCGCTTGCCTCAGAATCCACGCGCCGGGGCTGGGCCGGCGCCGCCAACCCGGCCGGGGGCGCCCTGCCCGCGGGAAGGCCGAACAGACAGCGCCTCGCGGAGTGCGGGCAGAGAAAACTCTCTCGGTTGTACTCCTTGGTTTTGGTAGTCGGACCTCCCGGGCAGAATTTTTCTCCTTGTCCAAAGTGACTTTTCAGCTCACAGCTGGTAAATGTTTAGTAAGAGGTGCATGTTAAAGTAAACTAGCGAATTCTCAGGATGCAGCTACAACCCGAGGACCATAAGAGCCTAGTAACCAAGGACATTTTAATACGTTAGTAAAGCAAAGCTGAACCTGATTAGCCAACTCAACTAACCAGGTTAATTAAAAGATTGATAAGCCAGTGCTTATACACATGTATCAGATCTTACAGAAAACTATCTTTTCTTTCAGCGACCTTCTTGCAAACTAGGTTGCTGTTTTAATAAAAGGGAAGAGGGAAGTGCTAAAAACTGGAGAAACTGTCTAGTAAGCTGGTTAAATATAGGCCAATGGTAGAGAATGTCACTACAATTGACAGGTCAGGAAAAGCAAAATGATGTGTACTGTATTCTTAGCGCTTTGTCCCAGCAGAAACCAGCACACACAGGCTACACTTTATCCTTTGCATTGGGAGACATTTGTGCTAACTTAGAAGCTGTCCAAGTGCTCTTGTAACTTCTAGTTTCTCCTGGATTTGTTTTGTAAATCCATTTGCACTCTTTGGCGGGGGTTGGGTGGGGGCTGGGGTATCATCTTTAGTACAGAATTTGGATTGCTAATGTGACAGACAGCTTCTAGCTGGCAGTTGAGGGGTTTAAGCAACCAATCTCAAATTGGAATAAGCGGACCAAAGTCTTCCCTGTTGGGGAAAGTGCTGAAGAAAACTACTTTAGATGCTTTATTGTTATCATTCTTTAAGTGGCATCCGTCTGTCTTAAAAGAAGTAAATTGCAAATCGCCAAACACATGCTTGCACTTACCACTGTGATATATCCCGTATTTTACACGTTTTCTTTGGTGCTCTTTCCAACCACAGTGTGAGCTCATTGAGGCCGTGGTGTTTTATTCACTGCTTTACTCCTTGCACTCAAAAAGAATAGTGCCTGTCAGTTAATGTATTGAATGAATGACTGCCTTTCTTTCTACCACTGCAAATTTGGACATTAGAAAACTGGCTGCATTGCATTTTCATGGTAGACATTCAGTTACACCTAATTGAGAAACGCACTGGATTCAGGGTTTCAAGACTGGCTTTATACTTCCAGCTTTTACACTTATTAGCTGTGAGTTGCTGGTAGATGACACCGCTTCAGCTCACTAATCTGATGAATGAGGGATAAAATGAGTCTTTTAATTTAATCACTGACCCACCTGTGAAGACGTATGTAATGGTGTTTTGAACACCTTTTAGGAGTCGATTTCTTTCACTTTTCTAAATAAGAAAATAGGGGCTTAGCAGGCATTAGTGACTGGTGTTACAAGGTTACTAGTATTTAATGGTGTCCAACTAGGATTAGACTCCAAATTAATTGTGCCTAGCCTCCTACTCTTACCCTACTAAGTTAGAGCATTACTTGTATTTCACTGTTTTCTTTGTGTAAACTCCATTGTGAACTGGCCTACAATATCTTTAAAATGCTTATCAAGCATTCTCACATACTGTCTCATTTTGGTTTCCATTTTCAACCATCTTTAAAGGCAAGGCAGATATTTTTTGACATTTTGTGGATAAACTTATATCAGTGTATATGTTTCATCAGTGACAGATTAATTGCTTTAAGTTTATTTGGCTATTGAAGTGATAGAATGTCTTGGGATTTTAAAAAAATCATCAATTTCAAAACTGCTTCAAAGTTACTTGACAAATCTATATTACTAACTAGAAACAAACTCATTAATTTTTTATTTTTACTGGTAAAGATTGGGCTTTTATAAGGTATTTGTTTTGTTTGAACAGTACTTTAGAGACTTATATTGAAACGAACTGTATTTATGTGTTCTAGAACTTGATGTTTCTTACCCTTCCCTTTTGAAACTTAAGCATTTAGATCAGTGATATCATTAATCTGTGAACTGGATGTTCAAAAGTTTGGTAATCTCTGAAGTTTTATAAAAACCTGATTTTGTTTAGTGTCTGTATTTGGTCTAGTGTTGGTAACTGTCTTAAGTGGTTGTGTGATTCTGTGGTTTAGAAGCAATGTTATGTATGGCCTGGCATGGTAGCTCTCACCTGTAATGCTAGCGTTGTGAGAAGTGGAGGTGGGAGGATCTTTTGAGGCCAGGAGTTGGAGACCAGCTGGGGCAACATAATGAGTCCCAGTCTGTACAATAAATAAATCATATACATAAAAAACAGGAGCCATATTATCTGTTGCTTACTATGTGCCCAACAAAGGGAGCCACTCCAACTCTGTCACATTGGGAATTAAAGTAACTTGTTTGGCTGACTTTCTACTTAATATAGAAAAGTCTTTTGCCTTACTGGTTTAATCTTTTACTCTGCTTTATCTTTGGTCTAGCTTTTGTTTTGCCTCCTGACATCCTTAGCAGTCATACCATATTAGAAGGATTTTAAATATAAAAGGAAAAAGCCAGAAAATTCAACTTTGGCAGCAAACCCTCATGATCAGCTGAAAGAAGACTGACAGTCCCACGTTGTGTAGACAGAGCATGTGTCCTGCAGCCCTACGATGAGGCTGCTCCAGGAAGGAGGCAGGACATCCCGCAGTCCTTCAGCTCAGTAAATGGTGTACCCCTTTCCAACATGCTCTGAGCTTTTCCTGCTTTTGATTCCTGGGTGAGATTTTCCCTTTGATTTGTTGGGGAAACTAAACCTAAAAGTAGTTGGCAGGCTGGGCACAGTGGCTCATGGCTGTAATTGCAGCACTTTGGGAGGATGAGGCAGAGGGATCCCTTGACCCCAGGAGTCCCAGGATGCAGAGAGCTATGACTGTGCCACTGCACTGCAGTCTGCCTGGGCGACAGAATGAGACCCTGTCTCTTAAATTAAAAAAAAATAAATTAGCTGACAACCTTTAAGAATGGCAAAACTGAATTCATAGTCGTAAGCACCCACAGAGCCTTTCCTTTCTCAGCAATTCTGAGACCTTCTGGGAAAAGCTCCCTGGGGCTTGTAGGAAATTTCTTTTTCTTTTAAATATTACGGTTTGCTCTCCTTTGTGTCTGAGGCTCTTCCGATTCTGGCACAGCCCCATTGATCTGATGCAAAGTTCAGACCTACATCTCTCCTGAGCTGTGGTTCTTGGGGAGTAATGTATGTGAAAAGGATTTGAAAGTGAACTGCTGTGCCCTTCTGCAGTGACATTATGGTGGCTCTGTACTGGTTCCTGGTCCTGTGTTCACTTGTAAAATTTAGAGTTTTCTAGAGACCTATTGCAACAATAGTTTGGCTTTCAGTCCTGAAGAGAAAATGAAAAAAAGACTCCTGAGATTTTTTGGGTCCTTTGATGAGTCAGCTAAGAATGTAAATGGCTTTTTTTCTCCCTTATTTTTTGAGAGAAAGCAGGGCTAGTGAGGATAGAGTGAGATACTGGGCCTCAAATCCAGCCTAGGTCATGTTCATGTTGAGCAACTTTTCTGGGCCTTCGCTTCCTTATCTGTGAAGTGAAGTGGTTGGGCTACATGGACAGCAAATCCCCTTTAAGTCTAAGTTACGTAGCTCTATGCTGTTTTTGTTTTGCTTTGTGTATATGTTGTGAGGAGGAGATTCTGTTTCTGTTTTTATAGCTTTATTGAATCATTTAAAGTTTTGTTATATGTTAAAGCATTTCCCTTCCCCTTTCATACAGGACTTGATTGGGTATTCTGCTGTATAAATCCAGGCCTGTAGAGTTGTATTGCAACAAGCGTTTATTTTATGCTGTTAATCTGGGTATGTTCCAAGGCCTAATTATTGATGAGCCTGTTTTGCCATTTAAATACAGAGTTTGACTCATAGAGGATGCTGATGAAACTACCTAAGGAGACTAATACCATCTCTGTAGGAGGTCCAAGTTTCACAGTCACATGGACACCCTTTTCTTTCTTATTTATTTATTTATTTATTTATTTTTGACTATGTGAAACATGCACTGTAGTTTAATGTCACATGGGCACTCAAGTCCATGAGTACTATGTGGTACGTGCAGAGCATCCTTTGCATCCCCAGTTTCCTTTTCTTGATTAATTTATGTGAATAACTGCTCAGCCTCTTAGTAGATTCTTTGCTTCCCTGCTAATCCTGATAATACACTACCAAGGCTGCAGCATCCACTCAGTGTTCCCTGGTAATGAGACTGTGGCTGTGAAGCAAAGTGATTTCAGAGTAATGTTAATAATGTTTTGCTTTCTTTACAGTATTTTCATTTTCATTTTTCTCCATTCGTGCTTCGAGTTTATGGTCTTCCCTATCAGCTCCCGAATGATTGTAATAAGGATCTTAGTGATTGTAGCCTGTGAAGTTTTTTAGTGCTCAGGGGTTCAGTTAGAAGCTCCAATTTCTGAGTCCCTTTTCAAATCCTGAGCACTCTTAAAATCAAATGGACATTACCTATTTCTTGCGCTCTCATGATGGTGGAAAATAACTTGGGCCTGAGTCTCTTTTAAGGAATCTAGACTTTGTTTTTATCCACTTGCTAGAAGGCATTCCTAACAACTGCTCAGAAGATGAGATTTGTTCGGAAGGTCTTGATAGTTAAATGGTTCTCAGTGATTTTTCTTTTCTCTTTTTTTTTTTTTTGTAATCATAACCTAGCTGGATCAAACCCTATTCTTACTGAGTTTTTCAAAAGTGATAATAACTATGTTCAGTTTCAGGAGATCAAAGACGTATTTTATCCAGGCTTCTAAGGAAACTAAGCACTTGTAAATTGCAGTTTAACACAGATTACTCATGTCAGTGTAAAGATATTTGTTTATTTTATGTAACACAGTGGTTGCCACTATTAGTAGCAGTAGATGTTCTAATTCTGGAGAGGTTTTCGGAAGGTTTCAAATGATGAAACAAATCAATAAAATTCTTGTTAGACTAGTGACTCTAACATAAAGGGAGATGTGGGGTGTTCAGATTTGTCTTAGAACTTTTCCAAGGATTGTTATTATGAGTAATAGTAATGTAATAAAAGTAAAACTAGCCCTGGTTAATTTCTCTAGTGGGTAAGTCCTCACTCCTTTACCTATACACAGTTTCTACTTCTGCCTCTTCTTATAGTTTGCATTATCTCCTGTCACGGCCCCTTCAATGTTCTTAAATTAGTTTTGGTTATATAATTTAGAATTGAAGTAAAATGCTCTTCCACATAGTAACTCCAGTTCCTTAGGATTTATATTTGGATGATACAGACTGAGCATCCAGTTTATAAAACTGCCTTATCCATTGTTTAAAGTGTTAACGAGTTCCTATGATACCAAAGTGGGACTTAAAATCTATTTATAATTTGTAAAGAAAACTTAATTAGGACAAATAAGGGTTCATTTGGCCTATGAGTGCCATGCAGTAAGTCTTTTACAGGGTTGCATCATCTTTGTGAAAGATACAAGACTATCATTTTGTGTACAAAAGCTGTAATATAAATGAATAATTTGTGAGTTTGAATTCTGGGTTAAGGGTGGAGATGCAGGAGTGTGGAGTGTGACAAGTGGCAGGCTGTGGTTGTGACCTTGAATTTGAGTGCTTCCCATGGGTTCTCTGCCTCCTAAGTCACAGTGAATCCAAAGAAGGAAGGAAATCAAAGGCTCACATAAAGGTGGCAGCTCTGGCTCTGTGGAGAATAAAGATTCTGTGTCCATCTAGATGCCCCAGCACTCTGCCAGAAGTCCTGATCCTGGCGCTGAGAAGAGCAGAGTTAAATCATCTTCCGAAGTACGTAGAGCCAAAGAATAACTTAGCCGTAGAATGGTGGTCAAATGTTTCTGCATCCATTTCTCTATGGGAATAAATGGTGAATGCCCTAATTTCTCATAAAATTACTACAGAAATGCTGCAAAATAAAAATACATAGTACTTTGCCATTTGCTATTGTAGGGAAGGGATTTGGTATTTTCCTCTGTTCAGATAAATTAGAAAAATGGGGTACTTGGGGAAAATAAGATCTTGGTGAAATGTTTTGTTGGTTATCTCTGGGGTTCACCACATACACAGGAGATGACTCAATACTCTCAGCGACGGCTAGGTACTAGCAAGGTGGGAGCAACCAACTGGCAAGGCCGTGCCCTCCCGGAGCCTCCATTTCTATAGAGGAAGTCCTTGAGGGCCAATGCATGTCATAAATGGAAGACGGGAGGACGAGTTTTTAAAAGTTGCATAATAGAATATAGACCAGTTAAATATTTTGGGGTTTTCTGGAGTTGAGTTTTTATGGAAACTTAAATGTATATTTTTGCTCGTAGATATTTTGTGGTTTTCTCAAGTACAAAATGTTTCTGTATGGTTTAAAGAACAATTTTAAAGACCATTTGACACTTGTGATTTTTATGGCAACATATTAATATGAGTAGATATATGTTGAAACATAGCTTTATGATTATATTAGCATTCATCAGTAACCAACTGCCTACACCTCTGAATAATCATAAATTGTTTAGTATTACTGAGCTCAAAATATTTGCACTTTTGTCACTTAAATTGTTTATATTGATCAGTCCCTGAATTGTAAGAAACTTCATACTGAAACCTCACATTTAGGCTGTGAGTTTGATATCAGTCTTTTCTAAACCACAAAGAATATTCACTATAAATGAAGCCAGAAGTTTAAGGACAGTGGGACTTTGAAGGACAATGAAAATCCTTAAAAAGAAAGATTCCTGATATTTGTGTTTGCTCATCTCCTCTCCATGCCACAGCCCCCAGTCTACTTCGGTGATGGAGCAGGAGCTGCAACAGGACCCATTGGCTACTTGTATAGTCTTCCATTTGGTTAGTCAAGGAAACAGTTTCCCACAACTTGTAGCTTCCCTTCCTTACATGAAAGCTGGTACAGGGGTTTGACACTTACCATAACAGTGGAGAGACTTCTCTTGGGGTTTTTGGTGAGTTGGTTTGTTCTCCTGCCTGGCCTCCTTAATGGCTACTGTCTTGTGTGATCAAAGCTGTCAACTTTATTCCCCCTCTAAAAATTGCAACTCCTGCTGTTGGTAAGAAAAGAATAGACATGTCATTTTTATCACCCCTGAGTGGGGGGCATGAGCAAAAGACGTTACCATTTCCTTTATTTGCAGGTTTCTTTTGTATTGATCAGAAAAGGGGTTATGGAAATATTGACTGTCCTCATAGGTCTTGGGACATCCTTAAGAAATGTCACCACTGCCTTAACCCATATGCTGTGAGGTTGTATTTACCAGTAATAGATTACAGTTCAAGAATTAGCATTGTCTAAAGTTATTGAGATACACTGTGTATTGTTTCTTCACAGCTATATTTCACAGTAAAGGGACCTTATATGTAGTTAGTCTGTTGATCATTTAGGGAGTTGATTACAGGTTTAGTTATTCAACACATAAGTAGGAGATAACTCGAGACATCTCAGCAGCGGCTATGTACTAGCAGGATGGTGGTAACCAACTGGCAAAGCCACCTCCCTCCTGGAGCCTCCATTTTAGTCATTTACAAAGGGTTGCACCCTCTGGGACTCCATCCTCTTGTGCTGCCTGCCATTGGAGCATGTATTCAATGATCTCCTACAAAGAGTGTCAAAACTAACACAGTATGTGGAGACCTATGTCAGTCTATTTATTTTTCTATCTCTATGGGGCTGGAGAAGGAAATAAACATAAAACTAAAGATTTAAAGATTATTTTTGATGTTAACTTAGTTTTTTTAGAACATCCTTGTGTTATGGGTAGTTTTAGAATCTCAAGAATGAGCGGAGAATAAATTTGCTGAGTTTCTTGGAGTAAACGCTTCTGATAGTCTGCCCTAAAAGAATTTAATTGGCTCATTTGACCATTTACTATTATAGTAGTTACCCCAATTAATCACATTTACAGAAACAACTTCCTTTAAGTAGAGAACATCGATTGTTGGGTAAGCCTCTCTAATATGCTTGTTTGTTCACTGACCTTTCTAGATGGGGTGCCAACGTCCATGGGGGCTACCCAGGTTGGTGAGCGGTGAAGAGGTCTAATTGCAGAGCCATATGAGCGCACTGAAGCAAGTCCACAGAGGTTGGGCGTGGCTGCTGCTGTGGCCTGGGTGACTGGATCGCTGCTCTGAGGTGGTGCCATTGGAGCTGAGATCTGAGGGAGGAGGAGGCCTAGGCATGAGAAGAGCAGGGGGAGGCACCAGGACCAGGTCAGGCCTCTCTGAGGGACGGAGCACCACATACCTGGATATGGTGGGATGACGTCAACACAGATCAGAGGCTGGGAGGACCTGTGGTCCCTGAATTAGAGTTGGTGTTTAGATGGCTTCCAAATAAGATGAAACTTCTGCTGCCATGTTTTGTATTGAGAGCTGGCTGGGGAGATGATAGGGTATGAGAAAGGGACAAAGAAGCAATTTATGGCTTAGTTGAGCCTGATAA
Organism: Cheracebus regulus; assembly: GCA_963574635.1. Taxonomy (NCBI): domain Eukaryota; kingdom Metazoa; phylum Chordata; class Mammalia; order Primates; family Pitheciidae; genus Cheracebus; species Cheracebus regulus. The sequence continues at coordinate 16,838 of CAUYQU010024083.1, forward strand.
AGGGTTTAGGCTTTATCTTGGGGCTATGGATAGGAAGTGGGTTTAAAAAGCGGAATGTAGCATCTTGTTTGTACATTGTTTTAAAGTCACTAAAATGTAGTGCTGCTGGGTGTGGTCTATAAAAGCCAAGAGTGGAACCAGCAGCCATTTTTGTGGGCGCTGCAGTTGTTAGATGGAAAGTGAGATGCTCTGGGCCAGGGTTTGGCAGCGGAGGTGGACACAGCAGCTGGATTTCAGGCATTTGGCACCAGGACATGGTGATGAGGAAAAGGGCAGACCAGGGATGACTGGCAGGCACACTGTTGGCCCCTTCTTCATCACCAACAGGTGATGCTTATACGCTTACTGTGGGCATTAAAGTCGGGACAGTTTAGAAATATTAGGGAAATACAGAATCTACTCTCAAGTTTTACAGCTTGGTCGTAAAAAAAACCAGTATGGAACAAAAGTGATTTTAATTATACAGATACTTCTAGCTGCAGAAATTGTGAAGGGAAGAACTATTTGGGTGATTACACATGGAGGAAATGGTATTTGAACAAAGCCTTGGAGAGGAGGAATAGGAGTTGGGTGGGTGAAAGGGGCCAGCAGGGGCATTGAGGTAGAACCCAGGATACATGCAGGAACATCAGTCATATGCTCATGGTAGTGAATGGGCTGCTTTGGCTGCACTATAGGAACAGTGGATGAGAGGAAGGTAAGACATAGCCTAGCATGCCGGGTTATTGGTTTAGATTTTTATTTGATCATTAGTTGGTAATCATTAAAGACTAGTACTATGCTGAAGCCCTACTTTAAGAAGGTAGTTAGTTACTGTGTATCTACAGGACCAGGAAGGGATGAACATGGAGCTACTAGACAGTAGAGATCAGCGCAGTGGGACAGTGTCCTAGGCATCAAGGTGGCAGCGGATCTCCAGAGTTAGAGAAGAAATCAACTGGATGCTAATTGAACATGAAAACTAAGAATGAAGGAAAAAGAAAAGATAACAGGTTTTAAGCCTGGCTGCTTAGGGATAGTGGGGAAAATAACAGTGTGTCTTAGATATGTTGAATTTGAGGTAGCATTGCTATTTAAACACCTTAATTATATTCTTCTAGTCCTTGACAGCTCTGCAGAGTACTTTACCTGTCTGCAAATATGTTTGGCTTTTTGTACATGTTTCCTGTCTCTCTGCCTTTCTTGACTCCCTGCTCTTGCCTGGCAGATAATTTCATATTCATCCTTCAAGGCCTGGTTCAAGTATCCCTTCCTCTGTAAGATTTTTCCAGCTCTGCCAAATAATCACTCTCTACAACAGGCTCCTTTAGTTCATGGTGTGTGCCTTCAGCAAGGTGTGTATCACCTTTCATTTAGTGTGGAAAACCAGTAGACATATGGCCTGGGTGATTTTAAAGCCCATCATCTTTTATGTCCAGGGCCAGGGACACTGAGTCTGTAAGTAGGACGTTCATACATAATATACTTGAGTTGACTGTGATCTGTATGTACAGTCACCATTGCTTAATGACACCAATGCATTCTGAGAAATACCTCCTCGGGCTATTTTGTCATTGTTTGAACACCACAAACCTAGAGGGCACAGCCTGCTACATACCTAGACTATATGTATGGTGTAGTCTGTTGCTCTTTTTTTTTTTTTTTTTTTTTTTTGGGATGGAGTTTTGCTCTTGTTGCCCAGGCTAGAGTGCATTGGTGCGATCTCAGCTCACCGCAACCTCCATTTCCCAGGTTCAAGCGATTCTCCTGCCTTTGCCTCCCAAGTAGCTGAGATTACAGGTGTGAGCACACCCAGCTAATTTTGTATTTTTAGTAGAGTCGGGATTTCTCCATGTTGAACTGGTCTCAAACTCCCAACCTCAGGTGTTCTGCCCATCTAGGCCTCCCAAAGTGCTGGCTAGGCATGAGCCACCACACCTGGCGTAGTCTGTTGCTCTTAGGCCACAGACCCATACAGCATATGACTGTACTGAACACTATAGGCAGCTTGTAACACAGCCATAAGTATATGTGTATCCAAACACAGAAAAAGGCACAGTAAAAAAATATGTTATTATAATATCATGGGACCACTGTTGTGTATGCTGTCCATCATGGACTGAAATATCCTTACATGGTACATGACTGTTCTGTAGAAAAAGTATAAGGTCAGAGTTCAGGATGATGTATATACTACTTCCAAGTAAGGTTGAACGAAAGTAAAATGCCATAACATTTTACTATGTAGGTGAGTATGTTTGGAGGGTAGAGCAAAGGAACAGAATAAACCATCTTGCAACAGCGTTTAGAGTCTTAGTTTTGGACTGTTTTAGATGGCGTGGTTAGCTCCCATGAATTCAATTTCTGATGCCAAGAAAGCTGAGAGAAGAAGAGACCAAATTCTTTATTCAGAAAGAGTAGCTCCAATGAGAGAGCGTTTGTCTCAACATGACTAAAGAATTAATTGAGAAGCATTCATTTCCTTGACAACATTTTGGAAGGCACTTTCAGCTTCACATTGTTTAGAGAAGTTTATAGCAGTGGATTATAAATTAAGGAGGCGCCAGATGCAAAAATGTGGTTTTCAGACGGAGCTTAAAGATGCTAACGGGAAGTTCATCCCGAAGCTGCCTCTCATTTATTAGAGAGACCTGGAAGGGTGTGTTGGAGGCTGTAGTTTTTGTTTTCCCCTACTCCCACTATCTCCTTTGCTAAAAAAGGAAAAAGGGGGCAGTGTCTTAACACCCACTTCATGTTTCGGTTTGGACTACACAAAAAGGACAAATACAAAGACAATAATAAATTCACATAAATTCCTGCTTTCCTTTTGCATTTATTTAGGAGGTATACTTTCTTTGAAAAGACATAGAATCTTCCTTGTAACTCTTTACGTTGGGGAAGAGAAAATGGAAAGTGAGTAGAAACATGAATTTGCTTCTGAAATGTGGAGCTCCTATAGTAAAGTGCCACTTGTGTACTGTAGCAAAAAAGAACCAGATAAGTCAGTTTTTAATTAGACGGGAATCTAGTAAGAGTGCTGCCCTAAGCAAAGGGGCTTATTCTTGAGATGCTCATTTGCATGGGGTCTTAAGGTTATACAGAAAGAACCTCTTAATAGCCTCTGAAAAATAATACCAAAGTAGAAAATCTGGAACTGTTTGACAGGTTGTGGCGTGAATGCCTTTCTTTTATGTATCTTTCCAAAAGGTCAGGGTGTGGCCAGAACAAGGAATCGGGCTTGTTTCATTCAAGAAGAATTTTTTGGCTTCACAAGTTGCTGCATCATGATTCTAATTGTCTTTGAACTCTTAAAGCTTTAACATGCATTTTCAAACCTTGTCTTTTAAGAGATAAATTTTATTGATTGCTTTACTTTCAAAATTACGTGAACTAGATTTAAATTTTTTGTTTGCTTGTTTTTTAGACAGAGTCTCTCTCTGTCTCCCAGGCTCGTGTGCAGTGGCACAGTCTTGGCTCACTGCAGCCTCTGCCTCCTGTGTTCAAGGAATTTTCCTGCCTCAGCCTCCTGAGCAGCTGGGACTACAGGCGCGCGCCACCACACCTGGCTAATTTTTGTATTTTTAGTAGAGACAGGGTTTCACCATGTTGGCCAGGATGGTCTCCATCTACTGTCCTTATTATCTTCCCACCTCAGCCTCCCAAAGTGCTGGAATTACAGGCATGAGCTTCTGCACCCGGCCTAAAATAGATGTTTAAAATTTAAATCTAGTTCTGCTGAGGCAGGCGGATCACTAGGACAGCAGATCAAGATCAGCCTCGCCAACATAGTGAAACCCTGTCTCTACTAAAAATACAAAAATTAGCTGGGCATGGTGGCAAGTGCCTGTAATCCCAGCTACTCTGGCAGCTGAGGCAGGAGAATCGTTTGAACCTGGGTGGCAGAGATTGCAGTGAGCCAAGACTGCGCCACTATACTCCAGCTTGTGCAACAGAGCAGGACTCCATCTCAAAAAAAAAAAAATCTTTTATACACACAAAAAGTGGAGAAATTACATTGGAGCCTCATTTATGTTGCTCTCAATTTCTGGTTCTGAATAGTGTACTTAATGTATAGTGTCTCAGTGTAATACCCATAGTTGTCATTTTTAATAGCTGTTTTTACATCACATTACTATTTCATATTATTTGCTTCCAAAATGCAGAAATGTCATTCTATTTGCCATTTTAATTTTTAGGGTGTTTTTTTTTTGGTTTGTTTTTTTGTTTTTTGGTTTTTTTTTGTGAATGATGACACCATAAATCAGAAGAAGAGTTTGGATTATTTTTGTATTTTTTGTGAGTACAGGTAAACCTACTTTGGAGGCTATATCCCAGGTCTGAAGATAGAAACAGACTTGTTATTTGTTATATGAAACCAGGTTACTGTCCATTACAATGGTCTTATCATGTAAAGATCCTAGCAGTGTGTATCTTATTTATTTTTTTTAGATCTGTGACCATTACTTCATCAGTTTTGGAAATGATTTCTCAAAAATTGTTATTTCACATACCTGTTAGACTGGATTTTAAAATGTAGAATGCTTGCTGTTGTAAAAATGTTCAGAACAGTGATTGGCAGACATTTTCTCTGAAGGGTTATAAATATTTTGTGCTTTACAAGCCACATGTGGTCTTGGTCACATATTCTTCTTTGTTTTTGTTTTAATGACTTTTTAAAAACACAAAAACCATTTCTAGCTCCACGGCTCAACAGGCAGCAAGTTGTAATTTGTCCGCCTTTCACCTGCAGTATTAGATTTTTAAAAATGTGGACATAGAGACTTTTAACTCTGAAGATCATTTTTAAAATGCTAATTAGATGTAATGATGATTTACATGCCAGTCTTCCATAAAGCAAATATCGACAGTCAAGGCCTATCCTCCTTGGCTCTCTCATCTCCTGTGTTTATTCTCTTCCTTCTCCTCTATATTTTTTCCTTCTCCTGGATTCTTTTTCCCCAGCAGAAAAGTCTTTGCTCATCTTTCCCAGTGCGTGGCATGTAGATGTAAAAATGTTACACAAACACATCTGTGAAAAGCAAACAGGGAGCATAGATTCATTCAGGGCAACTGGAATCTGTGTTCCTGGGTTGCAGTCCTCAAATGGGGCCAAATAAACTCTGTACTTACATTGGAAAAAAAAGAAAAAAAGCAAACTGGCTCTGCGTCCTCTTCTAACAAGTGCGGAATTTCCTTGGCTTTGCAACTAGGCTTCTTGTAAGAATAGTATCTCTTTATCTGGTGCACAGTCTCAGCTCCTTTAGGCTCGTGTCTTATCACTCCATCAAAACTGTTCTTTAAAAAATCATAACGTGTAATTGCCAAATCAAGTGAAAACTTAAGTGTTTATCTTGACCTGTCTGCTGTATTTATCACTGTTAGATCATTGTGTTGATACTGCATCTCTCCACACTTCTATGGCACCTTTTGTCCCATGTCCCTACAGCCTGCTTTTCTGGTCCTGCTTTCCATCTGTCCCTATACCTTGATTAGGCATAAGATTCCATCCTCACCCTGCACTCTCTCCCATGGCGATCTCATCTACTCTAGAGATGCTACTGCCTTGACCTCTCTCCTGAGCCCCAGACCCGCTGATACCAAGCCCGCTACATGGCCACCTTAAACCCAGTCAGACTAGCTCCCTCCCCCCGCCAGTGGGCTGTCCTCCATTGGCTATGTCGGTTAATACACTACAAGACTCCCTAGGATAAATCTAGGAGGCAGCAGAAATACCACCACCTTCTTCACTCTCAGCATCTAATTGATGCCCAGATGAGAAATCTAGGAGGCAGCAGAGATACCGCCACCTTCCTCACTCTCAGCATCTAATTGATGCCCAGACCTCTCGTTTCTACCTCTCAGATCTCTGGAATTTGTTTTCTCTTCACCATCACCACTGGCCCTGCCCCTGCTCAAGTGCCAGCGTCCATCAGTTCTGACTTGTGGCAGGACCTCTCACTGGGCCATGTGCCTCCCTGCTCAGCCCCCATCAGTCTCCACACTGCTGCCGCCAGAGTGATGTTTCTAGAATGTAATTGGATAATGTTTAAAGCTCTAATGTCTCCAGAGACATGGCTGATTCAGTGCTGGGGCAGAAAAAAGACACCAAGAGGCTGGAGCATTTTGTGCCAAGAAGCACGGAGCAGCTCAGAAGACAGAGGGCTTTGCACAGGGCATGGGAGGCACCCAGAAGGGACTCCCAGAGGCCAATACTTCAGCAGTGTGAGCAAGAAAATAACAATAACACTGGATTCTACTCCGGATAATAAGGTTAACACTCATGTGTCTGTGGATGGATAAGTAAATAGATGAATAAACTAATAAATGGAGGAGAAGAGATGGGTCTTTCATGTAAAAGAATTTCAATTCGTATATGTAGAAGGAATAGAGGATAGAAATCATCATTGAAATACCACAGTTATTGTTGCAGACAAGATCTACTGATGGCTACGAAAAGGATGAGATTTCGAGGAGAAAAAGATACTTATGTATTCTCAAATTATCTCCTATATTTATTAATTACAAAAGGAAAAATTATAACTTAACAGTGGAGAAACCCAACAGAAACCACCTTAACCAAGTGACCAAGGTTAAATCATTAGTAACAAGACATAACAATATCATTTTGTCCCTGATATGATATAGACAAGGGTACAAGATCATTTCTGTAGTATGCCTGTGAAAAATGAATAACCTCATTGGAATTATAAGAAATTAGGGAGAGAGATCCAAGATGGCCACTTAGCAGCAGCTCAGGATTGTAGCTCCCAGTGAAAGCGCAGAGAGCAAGTGGATGCTCCAATTTCAGACAAAATTTGTTGCCCACAGACTGGGAGATTCCCGGCAGATGAGCCACACG
>CAUYQU010024084.1:0-28540 GCA_963574635.1 Cheracebus regulus
TTTGAAGATAACTACTCCAGATGGTCTATTAGTAAATTCTTAAGAGCTTAGAGCCTTGAGGATTGAGAAATTCTCAAGAAATTTTTTAAAAGAAGGAGGGTAGTAGACGTTGAAGACATAAGATCTCTTTGTAGGTGTTGACTGGCTCGCTTTTTGTCCCCAGATTCATCTTAGAGCTCAAGCAAATTCAAGATATGAGGCAAAGATGCTAGACTTGTGTCAGGGGCAAAAACTTCTGGTAGTAGCTCTTGGTGACGTCAATCATCAGCTCTTGAGTGCACTCCGGGAGCTCCCCTGAGAAGAGTCCTAGGGAAAAAAAGACCCAGCTCTAAGGAGCTCGAAGAAGTTACAAGAGATTAAGATATTTCTCTGGCAATATCTTTCTCACCTTGTTCAGATGCACGTCTAACAATTACTTAAACAATTGCTGGGGCTGTTCCAGTCCAGCACTTGCTAAGAACAGCTAAACTTTTTCACAGCAGGACCCCAATATGGAGAAATTACTACACAAAAGTCTCTCCTTCCTCCTCTGCAAAAGCAGAGATGCATGACATGGCAGAATATCCAAATGCCTCCCCAAAGAATCTAAGCGATGATTTAGTTCATCTTAGAAAATTCAGATTCAATAATCTGAGAGATGAGATTTATTTTTTAACTGGAAAAACAATTTAACCACCCAGTGGTAGGTATCATATACTGTCAAATCTCTCTGTTCATATCATTTTCCATCTGTGAATTTATGATGTGCCTCTGTATATGCTACATGATTTCAGCTGTGTAAAATAATATGGAGACGATGATACTGTCTTGGGGTAGGGTTAAGGAAATATGAAGTTTTCTTCTTCCTTCTGCTTTTCAGTGTTTTCCAAGTTTTCTGAAACAAGCATGTATCACTTTCGTTTCCTCAAATATTTTATAATTTGGAACTCCAAGCTCCTGATTGGCTTTACCTGTGAGCATTCTATCAGTCAAGGTCCAGAGATAATGTATTAATATTTGCCCCTCTCAGGTATCCCCAAGGTATCGCTAGTCTTAGACCATGGTTTATGCTAACTTTTCAGTCTGGGAATTCCTGAGCCATGTGAGATGCATAAATTAAACCCATGACCAATGTGAGGGTAACCCCATTGTTAAACTTCTCTAGACAGACTTTTTCCACCCAGAGCCCACACCAGACGAGAAATGCTTTCTTGTGCATTCCCTCTGTTGGTGGCAGATTGGTTCTATATCAACTTTTCCTTGAGAGGGAATCCTTTAAGAGTATTTGAGGATCTGTCTGCCATGTGTGAATCCAAGCTTTTATTTCCATCCCAACATGACTCTTACCCCTTAAACCAACAGCATTAAGCCATGCAATCTTACAGCTTGGATTTAGTTTCCTCTTTGTGTTTGGCCCTTCATAATTTCCTTATTTTCTGGTGAACCCAATTATGCATTTAAACAGATGCTTGTTATATGTTAGGTTGCATTTCTAGGTACTTTGTACAGGTGAATTTCTAAGTTAACTCTATCAACATGTTGCCAGAGGTAAGAACTGTATGCATTCCTTTTATGATGGAAAATACAACTAAAATAAAATACAAAATAGGAAGTTAAAATTAATGAACACCAGGTTACCTGGGCAGCCTGAGAAGACAGTGAATGGTGGGACCACAGTTTCTGGAGGTAATACTGTGTTGTCAAGAATTTTGCAGCAGTCTTTCAACACACATCGGCGTCCCTGAAATTAAAAGCTTGTTAACAGGGAATAGATCAGGAAATGGGAGTAAAAGTTGTCTCGTCTGCTCTGTGAAAGTCTCCTTTCTATTTTACCCATTCCTTACATCATGTGATAGCCAAGGACAGTGACAAGAGGCTTGGTTGCAATTTCCTGCTTCAGGTAGTACCTGACAAGAAGGAGACAGCAAGGTTGTGAGAGTGTGTGTTTATGTACATTTGCGGAAGAAAGCAGGATGCTAGAGACAGGATAATGTCTCAGGTATTACAGACTGTGAATTTCAGACTTCCATAAGCTCTGTTTAATTTTCTCTGTGTTTTAGTGGACATCTATGCTTCTGCTTGTCCAGCATCCTTTTCCCTTTCTTCTGGTAACAGAACCTGTATTTTCCTTGGTAACCCCCCAATCCCCATCTCATCCATGTGCTTTACTCCCCAGCCCACACACTAAACCCCAACCCTGGACACAATGACAGGTGTAGGCAATCAGCATATTACCCCAGTTAGTCTGACGGACCTCAACTTCAGGGCTTCTGCTAGGACTGCCGGGGAAAGCAGCACTTCCCACTGGGGTTTCCCGAGGATAGGCTGGAAGGCTGGAATAGGCATTTTATTTCCATGAAGGAAGAACCTGCCTGAGAGTAAACCTCCCAGAGGAAAGCACCACAGAGATGGAAACTAATTCTCACAACATGGACTGAACCCCAGAGCCATTTGGCCATGACATTAGGATCTACTCCTGTACTCTTGGTTCATATTCACCATCCATTCCACTCTGCACGCACCAGCTTAAGGTTGGTTGGCTTGTTTGCTCCTCTGTCAATTCAAACTGGAAAAATCCTGACAAATTCATTTGGATATGAAACTATTAGTTCAATTGTTCTCCCACGGGTGAGTGATAGTCATGTGAATGTTTGAACCTCAATCTTGACTTTAACCACTGTCACCACTTTTCAATTCTGCCAGATTCACAGCATTTAGAGAGCAAGAAGTAAGGTCTGAGAGACTCATCTTTCATAGGTTAAGGGAAAAGTGGGGTTTCTGTGTACAGTTTACAGCTGTACCTCAGACTCCTTGCTGAGGAAATGAAAGTTTTGGTCATTTTTTATTGCATTTACATCAGGCCTGTTAGTTTACTGGTACTCTGGTTAGACAATCAAAAAATATACCTGACTGAGAATGTGGAAATCTTTACAAATACCAGGACAATGCTAACCTGCCCAGACCTCAGATTTTAGCAAAGAACATGAAAGACACTTTGATTAGGTTGTGTTTAAATTTTTCCCTACTATTAAACATTTAAATCATAGGTTTTTCCAGGAAAAGGTAGATTGCTAAATAAACTTCTTATGAAAGCATGTTCCTCCAAGTTCTGAATTTCCCAAGTGGCTGATCTCTCTCCAGCTGGGTGGAAAACAGCCCTGATAATACTTGGCAACATCTTTGGCTCAAAAGCATATTACAACTATAGTTCTTCATTCCTCTTTGGAAAGTTCTCTTCCATGGGTTACCGGCTAGTGGCAATTTAAAAAATACAGCAACTAACTATCTGCCCTGGTGACCTCAAATTAACATAATCCCAAAGAATTCCTGTCATGCCTAAGCCCCTACTAGTAAACACTAACTCAGACTAAGTTCATGAGGCACTGAGTAAAAGAACACCCAACATGCTGCATAAGGCATGATATAGTCCCATGGAAGGATCCACAGACAAAGGGCCCCAGAAAAGAAGACCAGCTGACAGAATATTTTCACTGCGTACACCAGCCACCATGCAGCCTGGAGGCACCTGCTCTGTCCACTGGTTGGCCATTTTGCCCACTTAGAGAAATGATGCTTAGCTAGGTTTCAGAAGCTGTCTGGATAGACTGATCAATCAAATTAAACATTTTAAATGTAGGTATTTCTTAGGCATGAAATGTATTGGTAATAGCTGAGGAGGTAAAAGCTGAAACCACTTCGTCTTTTTTTTTTTTTTTGAGACAAAGTCTCACTCTGTTGCCCAGGCTGGAGTGCAGTGGGATGATCTCCACTCAATGCAACTTCTACCTCCTCGGTTGGGTTAAATTAACTGATTCCTAGGCTCCAATGGATCAGGGTTCTACAGATTCTCCTGAGCAAGGGGCCCATTTGCACCCTGAAGTACTTGTAGATGGGTTTAAATCCCAGTCTATCACTTTCTAGCCCTATAAAATCCCTTAACTTTTGTTTTTTTAAGAGACAGGGTCTTGTTTTGTTGCCCAGGCTGGTCTTAAATTCCTGGGGTCAAGGGATTTCTTGACTTGGCCTCCCAAAGTGCTGGGATTACAGGCAACAACCATCACACCTGGCCCCAAATCCTTTAATATTTAAGCTCCTCAATCTTTGTATCTGCAAACAGGGATAACACCTAACAACCTTGAATGGTTGTGAGGATTAAATCAAATCATCAAAAGAAAGAGTTTAACATCATAGAGTAGAGGCTTGACAAAGGCTTGCCAATATTAACATCTAGAAAATATGCCAAATCCTTTTTTTTTTTTTGAGACAGTGTCTCGCTTTGTCGTCCAGGCTGGAGGGCAGTGGTGCAATCTTGGCTCATTGCAACCTCCGCCTCCTGGGTTAAAAACATTCTCCTGCCTTACCCTCCCAAGTAGATGGGACTACAGGAATCTGCCACCATGCCCAGCTAAGTTTTGTATTTTTGTTGTGACAGGGTTTTGCCATGTTGGCCAGGCTGGCCTCAAACTCCTGACCTCAAGCGATCCGCTGGCCTTGATATTCCAAAGAGCTGGAATTACAGGCATGAGCCACTGCGCCTGGTCAAAAAAAATTCCAAATCTGTCAAGAAAATCCCAACTTTAGAAAGAATGGAAACTACTGCTACCTTGCTTGGTCACAGAAAGAGTCCTACCGATGTGAGGGATAGGAGCTGGAGGGAAAGTGAGGCTGCTTCAACAGCAAGTCATCATACTCACAATCACACAGTTCTTGCCAACATGAACGTAGGAACCAATCTGAGCTGCATTGACCACACAATCTTCCTCAATAAAGACATGGTCCCCAATATGTAAAGGAAAGAATGCAACACTAAAGGAGGAAAAGAAGATGAACAAAGAAAGGTCAAGTTGACGTACTTTGGGTCAAGGTTTATAGAACTACAGATCATAATCTGAACTTTATCATGTTAATAAGACTGTTCCCAGCAAGGAAACAAACCTCAGGCTAGAAAAATTCTACCATGTTGAAGAAAATGAATGTAATTACTAGCCAAAATTGAAATATTACACCAAAGAAATATGCAAGGAAAAAGCAAGACAGGAGGAGCAAGATCTTCAAAGCTAAAAGAACAGGTATCAAATAAATATCAATGAATGTTTGTTCATTCCCACTTCCTTTGAAAATGGTCACAGATCACATTTTTAGTAACCTGCCCTATAATGTTCCAGGAGATTGACTTTAGGTTCATGAGTTATAACTTCCACATTTAGCATTCTAAAAATTTATTCATTCACAGATTTCACTGAGTGCCTACTATGTGCCAGACTCAATGCTAGAAATTAGGGATATAAGAGTGACAAAAGAGACACAACCCTGTCCATGAGCAGCTTACAATCGAGAAAAGAAATGAGATTAAATAATAAGTGGTGACAACTATGATAAGGGCTACAGAAACATAATATCAAGTTATGAGCATATATAACAAGGAGACCTTTCCTAGTCCACAGCTTTAGGAAAAACTTAATTGACTTTAAGTAGGAGTAGGCAGGCTTTCCCCAGATATCTGACATCATTCCCATCCCATTCTCTAGGGTTCCTCAAATGTCACTGATAGCGGTTCTGTGATCACATTCATATGCAGTTGCTATACCTTGGGATGTAAAATATTTGGACTGGAATGAATATAAAGAGCTAGATGTTCATTAGCTCCTTTCAATTCTGTTCTATTTTGTCCAGAATATTTTTTCAGAAATAATACCTGTCCTCTATAACCTATAATTTATTTAAATCTTCCTTAATTAGTATTTTTGGCCCATCTGTATTTTGGTCCATTAGTATTTTTAGTCTGTTCCTCTTGTGCAGCAATGCATTCTTTGATCTCATCACCATCGGTAGCAGTACTGACAGTTCTTTAATTTTAAATTAAAAATTCCAAGTTTGATACCCCTGTGACAGGTATATCACATCATAGAGTAGCTGTCACATGTCACTATCTGATTATGTTAATTGTTTCTACCACTAGACTTTGGGAACCCTGAGGCAGGAACTTTATTTTATCTATTTTTATATATTCTCAGCTACAACCCAGTTGTGGGCATGAGGAAGGTACTAAATAAATGTTTGCTGACTTACTGGATGAAATACAGATGGGTGCCAGGAGGGCAATTACCCAAGGAGGAGAGCAGCAAAGAGGCAAAAAGAATACTTTAGCACCATATCAGCTACAGTGGTCAGTTTGCCTGCTCTGTCCTTAGCCTTTTTGGACAGTCATTATTCCCACTGAAGGATCAGTGGACCTGACCTGACTTAGCCCTCTGGGTCAAAGCCATTCAGATCAGGGATGCTTAAGGTGACCCAATCAGATTCTTTCTCTCAGAAGTTTAGAAATAAGACCTAAGAACTCTGGTTGGTGTCTGCTGGAAGTCTAAATGGAGAAATGATATAAATTCAGGCTGAATCAGCAAGGTAGGCTCCATGAACAAATGGGGCAGGTATCTGTGAGAGAGAAAAGGGAAGTAGAAATGCAGAAAGAAGGGCAATATAGAAGAAAAAAATGCAATCTCAGATACAGAGAGGTGTACGTAGACAAAACAGTCTTGATTCCGGCTAGCTGTCCAATTCCAGGTTCCGGTCCCTTGTGAGGCCTGGCTTGCTCCTTTTCCTACTCTTAGATCCCATTATATATGCCAATCTGTTTGATCGGAAACCCTTTGCTTTTGCCAGAGGATAAGCAGATTATGTTTGTGGCAACCAATCATCAACCAGACTGAGACAATCACCAGCAGAGTTGCATTCAGTATGGTAAACTCGTACTCAGTGCTTCAAACAATGGGACAGACCTACTCATTATACCACAGCTCAACACATGGACCACACCACCAGTGGCAGCTTGTTGCCCAAGACCTGAACAAAGTAATTAAATTACATACCCTTTGCTGAATTTCTTGAACGGTGGCCTTATGACACTACGACTTTTCACAACACAATGGCGCCCAACTCTTACATTTGCCAGATCCCCTCGGATAATACAGTCATTCATCACAATGGTCTGTAAGACAAAGCAAATTTTTAAAAATTAGCAACACAGCCTAAGACGTAACAAAAAAGAACAGATAACAAGATACTGATTCTGACAGAACTTTGACAGAACATTTCAAATGTTCCGCCAAAAGGAGTAACTTGTAAGGTAAAAAGAAAACTGCCCTCATGACAGTGATGCAGTTAGCGATGCTCCTAGTACATCACTAGCTTTCTCCTTAATCCCCTATGAATAGGACTCATTGAATGAGCACTTCTTGAGAACACCTATAGCAGATATGGCTTATGTGTCTCTTTAGATTCACTCAGGTCCTCGTGCCCTGAAGCCTTAGGTGCTTGCTTACCAAGAGTTTTGGCTGTTCTACCTTTGTAGATAGTAGTTAAAATACCGCCTCCAACTCCATGTTCCCAGGGGTGGACCCACTGGAGTTCTGGTTCATCTCCCAACCTCTGAACTCAGATTAAGTGCTACACTGCAGGGTGTAAGATGTGGCTTCCCCAGAAGTTGCCCAGAGAGGCTGAGTAACACAACCTGTACGTCTGGGAGAATTAACGCCTTATATTTGTGTAGGCACCCTCAAACTGCCTCGCCAGGCACGGTGGCTCACGTCTGTAATCCTAGCACTTTGGGAGGCTGAGGTGGGTGGATCACCTGAGGTCAGGAGTTCAAGACCAGCCTGGCCATCATGGTGAAACCCCATCTTTAAAAAAAAAAAAAAAAAAAAAAGTCTGCTGAATAAATGAATGAGGTTAAAAAGTGCATATGCTGGAGTTATAGCTGGAAAAAGTAAGCAAGGGATATGCAAGTAGATTATGAGGAATTATGTATGCTAAGCACAGAAGCTTAAGACATTTTTCCTAGAGGATATAAGGAGTCAATAAAACATTTTATTTCATTAAAAAAAATTTGGGGGCTGGGTACGGTGGCTCATGCCTGTAATCTCAGTACTTTAGGAGGCTGAGGCGGGCAGATCACCTAAGGTCAGGAGTTCAAGACCAGCCTGGCCAACATGGTGAAACCTGTCTCTACTAAAATTACAAAAATCAGCCAGGCATGGTAGCAGGCACCTGTATTCCCAGCGAATCAGGAGGCTGAGGCAGAAGAATCACTTGAACCTGGGAGGCAGAGGTTGCAGTTGGCCGAGATTGTGCCATTGCACTCCAGCCTTGGTGATAAGAGTGAGACTTCGTTTCAAAACAAAACAAAAAAATTTTTTAAGACACAGGGTCTCACTCTGTTGCCCAGGCTGCAGTGCAGTGGCACAATCATAGCTCACTGCAACCTTGAGCTCCTGGATTCAAGGGATCCTCCCGCCTCAGCCTTCTCAGCAGCTAGGACTACAGGTGTGTGCCACTACACCCCACCAATTTTTAAAAAAATGTTTTGTAGAGATGGAGTCTCACTATGTTGCCCACAATGGTCTTGAACTGATAGGCTCATGCAGTCCTCCAACTTCAGCCTCCCAAAGTGCTGGGATTGCAGGCATGAGACACGGCACCTGGCCCCAATGTTGTAAACAGGATTAACATACAGAAATTTCCATATTACTACTCTGGAAGGAGTCTGGCATCTATGCATGAAGGATACACGTGAGAGACTTGAGGAAAACTGACCCTTTAGATGGCTACAATGGATCAAGGTAAAAATAGATAATGGGCTTTTTTTTTTTTTTTGGAGACGGAGTCTTGCTCTGTCACCCAAGCTGGACTGCAGTGGGGTGATCTTGGCTCACTGCAACCCTACCTCCCAGGTTCAAGAAATTCTCCTGTCTCAGCCTCCTGAGTAGCTGGAATTACAGGCATCCACCAACATAGCCAGCTGATTTTTGTATTTTCAGTAGAGATGGGGTTTCACCGTGTTGGCCAGGCTGGTCTTGAACTCCTGACCTCAAGTGATCCGCCCACCTCGGCCTCCCAAAGTGCTGGGATTACAGTCATGAGCCACTGCATCTGGTCTGTAACTCAAAATGAATTAAAGACCTAAATGGAAGGCCTGGGACTATAAAACTACTAGAAGGAAACAGGAAATGCTTAAAGACATTGGTCTTGGAAAAGATGAATCAGACTTCAAAATCAGAGATGACAAAAGCAAATAAACATATGGGATTATATCAAACTAAAATGATTCCGTATAGCATAGGAAAAAATCAACGGAATGAAAACATGGCAGAATAAATCTTCGAATTATGCTTCAAACACAGGATTAACATCCAGAATATCTTAATACAAGGAACTCAAACATCTCAACTGCAGGAAACCCAAATAATCTGATTTTAAAAAATAGACAAATGATTTGAATAAACATTTCTCAAAAGACATACTAATGGCCAACAAATACATATTTTAAAATGTTCACTAAACATCACCAATCAGCCGGGCACGGTGGCTCACGCCTATAATCCCAGTACTTTGGGAAGCCAAGGCAGGTGGATCACTTGAGGTCAGGAGTTTCAAGACCAGCCTGACCAATATGGTGAATCCTCGTCTCTACTAAAATTACTAAATATTAACTAGGCTTGGTGGCACATGCATGTAGTCCCAGCAATTCAGGAGGCTAAGACAGGAGAATTGCTTGAACCCAGGAGGCAGAGGTTGCAGTGAGCTGACATCACACACCACCACACTCCAGCTTGGGCAACAGAGTGGGGAGTCTGTCTCAAAACAACAACAACAAAATCACTAATTATCAGAGAAACGCAAATTAAGACGACAATGAAGTATCATCTCACCGCAGTTAGGATGCTTATTATAAAGACAAAAAATAACAAATACTAGTGAGGATTCAGAGAAAAGGAAACTCTTATCCACTGTTGGTGGTGTGCTAACCTATCCTGTGTTAGCCTGACAGCCTCCATCTTGCTGAAAGCCAGACAGACATTCCATCTTAACCTCTGCCTCACCACTCCCGCCATTTCTCCCTTAAGTGGATACCTGGGTCATGCTACTGTGCTGGGTCATGCGGTACTTAAAACTATAGAAGCATATAACCTCTGTAACCATATAGCCCACTTGCTACTGTGAATACCCCCTTGGTTGATTGTATGGCAAGTACTGAATACCCACCTTGGTAACTGGCAATCATGGGAACCACGTGTGTATACCCTCCTTGGTAATCAACAATCATGGGAACCGCCTGCCTTCTAGTTACCAGCCTCCTTATCTAACTTGCTTGTTCTGCTTCTGTAAATTCTGCTTCAGCTAGGCTCTCCCCTCCCTTACCTTAAGCAAGGTATAAAAAGGAATCCAGCCCCTTCCTCGAGGCCGGGAGAATTTTAAGCATTAGCCATCTCTCGGTGGTCAGCTAATAAAGTACTCTTAATTTGGAACTCAGAGTGTGGTGCTTTCCTTCAGACTCGTTCAGTTTTAACAGTGGGATGTAGACTAGTATAGCCACTTGGAGAATAGTATGAAGGTTTCTAAAAAAAACACTACAAATAGGGCCAGGTGTGGTGGCCCACACCTGTAATCTCAGCACTTTGGTAAGCTAAGGCAGGCGGAACACTTGAGGTCAGGAATTCAAGACCAGACTGGCCAACATGGTTAAACCTCGTCTCTACTAAAAACACAAAAATTAGCCAGACATAGTGGTGTGCACCTGCAATCCCATCTATTCGGGATTATCACATTAGCAGGGCAGATAAAAGGTTGCCATATCTCCCATTTATTGTTGTGCATTTTCAATTCTCTTGTTTTCAAATTTTTTATTCTCTCATTTGAATCTCCTTTTTTTCTTTTCTTTTTTTAAGACAAAGTCTCACTCTGTCACCCAGGCTGGTGTGCATTGGCCCCATCTCAGGTCACTGCAACCTCTGCCTTCTAACTTCAACCAGTTCTCCCACCTCAGCCTCAAGTGATCCACCTGCCTTGGCTTCCCAAAGTACTGGGATTATAGGCGTGAGCCTCCCGAGTAGCTGTGATATAGGCACCTGGCACCAAGCCCAGTTAATATTTTGAACCTTTAGTAGAGACAGGGTTTCACAATGTTGGCCAGGCTGGTCTCAAACTTCTGCCCTCAAGTAATCCACCCACCTCAGCCTCCCAAAGTGCTGGGATTACAGGTGTGAGCCACTGCGCCTGGCCTAAGTAGGATCTCTTGAATGCAAAAAGGTTCAATAAGAGGCAGCAGAAAATCTTTTTCCCTTTATGCCAGGAACAAAATACAATGGTACCTAGAACCAACATTATTATACGATATTACAGTGTGCATTAAACTACTGGACATAAAGTGTAATTGGTAGTGAAATATTTTAAGATAGAAACTAAAGTAATACTCATAAACTTACCTGTTTAGTAATAATTAATAATTCACTATTAACTGAAACTCTTAAAACAAATGTGAGAATTGGAAAAGATATTAAAGTATGAGACAAATATGCAAAGTGGAATCTGAAAGGTTGAGAATCTTGTAAACTAAATAAATTTGAATAGTAAAGAGAAGAGTATAAACTGGGAAGAGAAAACATCACAGGGTATATTTGAGCTTGGCAAACAGTGAAGTTCACAGTTGTTTTCCTGCCATCTGGAACACTCAATTTGGAAAATAATTTTTCTTTCAATGTTACATCTCTAACTCTCAGAAGGAAAATAGTCTCATTATAACCAAGAGATCACAAATATTTTCAGTAGAAGCACAATTAGTCTTCATTAAGCAATTACTGAATTATATTTCTTTTTCACTTAATATGGCAACATTTTATCTGCCCTGCTAATGTGATAATTAGCAGAAAGCAAACTAAGGGGTTTGTAGCCTGGAGTTGGCTTTGTCCCTTACCTTGCCATTGAGAACGATGTTCTGGCTTCCACACAACACTGACTGGCGACTGACTTTGTTCCCAGATGCCTAAAAGAAAACAACAGAAAACCGCAGTGATCAAACTTACTCGGTTTCTGGACTAAAGGCTTCTGTCAAGAAAGCTCATATTTGAGAGGAAAAAAACTTAAAAGTGGGGGGCTGTCCATGACAGAGTGAGTCCAGTATATAAAAAACGCAAGGATGGATAAGGAAACTATGGCTGAGCATGGTGGCTCATGCTTGTAATCTCAGCACTTTGAGAAGCTGAGGCAGGAGCATCCCTTGAGGCCAGGAGCTCCTGGGCAACATAGTGAGACCTCTTCTCTGCAAAAAAAAAATTAATTAGCTGCTCGTGGTAGCGGTGTCTACAGTCCCAACTCCTCAGAAGGCTGAGGCTGGAGCATCTCTTGAGCCTGGGAGGTTGAGGCTACAATGAGCCAGGATTGAGCCACTGCATTCCAGCCTGAGCAACAAAGTTGAGACCCTGTCTCAAAAAAAAAAAAAAGGAAACTAGGGACTCAAGGAATGAACCCAGAATTTGAATGTCTATAGCTTAGTGGCATTAGACAGATGTGGATTCAAGTCCCACTTCTTACGCTTTATAGCCCTAAAATGAGTAGAATGACTTTATGAATATCAGAGTTGTGAGAACGCAAAGAAAACCAAAATAACAATAGTAATGTTGGTCGGGTGCGGTGGCTCACGCCTATAATTCCAGCGCTTTGGGTGACGGAGGCAGACAAATCACGAGGTGAGGAGTTCAAGACCAGCCTGGCCAACATGGTGAAACCCCCGTCTCTACTAAAAAATACAAAAAAATAGCCGGCATGATGGCGGGCACCTGTAATCCCAGCTACTCAGGAGGCTGAGGCAGGAGAATCGGTTGAACCTGGGAAACAGGTTTCAGTGAGCCGAGACCACGCTACTGCCAGGCAAAAAAGTGAGTCTCCGTCTCGAAAGAAAAAAAAAACACACAGAAAACAAAAAATAGTAATGTTAATTGACCGCCTGCCCTGTTTCCAGGATTTTACAACCATATCATGTACTGATCATAAAGAACCAAATCGGCAGGGCGCGGTGGCTCACGCCTGTAATCCCAGCACTTTGGTAAGCCCAGGCGGGTGGATCACCTGAGGTCAGGAGTTCGGGACCAGCATGGCCAAAATGGTGAAACCCCGTCTCTACTAAAACTACATATCACCCGGGCGTTGTGGCAGGCACCTATAATCCCAGTTAATCGGGAGGCTGAAGCAGGAGAATCACTTGAACTGGGGAGGCGGAGGTTGAAGTGAGCCGAGATCGCGTCACTGCACTCCAGCCTGGGCGACAGAGCAAGAGTCCGTCCCCCGTCCCCCTCAAAAAGAACCTAATCGTTTTTAGCACAAGTTAACAGATTACAAAAGGCAATGTAAAAGGGCCAGAAGCCCGAGCTGTAATTCATATTAACAGGATGGGACTTGTCCTACCCTCCTAAAAGCACTTTATCCCTATGAGAAAAGCAAGAATAAATACAAAAACCCTAAACTACCCATGCCCGGAGTAAAGAGCAAAGCCAGACCGTACAGGGAGCGTCGCTAGATACTCCGGGATTAACGGCCAAAGGGACCAGGGTGGTGGGGTAGGGTCAGACTGGGGCCGCCGACCAGGCCTCAAAGGGACGCAGGCTTGGAAAAAGGAGGGTAGCTATCTGGACACGCGCACCGTCTCGATGTACTCGGACTTGTTGTAAAGCAGCTCGCCCAACTCCATGGCCGCCGCCTCCTTCCCTCAGCCCCGGCTCCTGTCAGAGTCAGTCAGTCTTTCTGAGGTTCCAGCTACTTCCGGCCGCTCCTCCACTTCCGCTCTAGGTGGACCGCTGGGTCTCATCGACAGCGCGGCTCTCCTTTAGGCGGCCTCGCTCCACTGCTCCGCTATTTCCGGCTGCGCGTGCGCAGACAGAACGGTGGATTTAATTGGCCGGAGTTTAGGGCGCGCTTGGTCCGCGTGGGTCAGCTGATCGCGCACTGAGGGGGCGATTTGGGGCTCCCCATTCCTCCTCGGGGCGCCTCCCCGGCCCAGGAACAACTGGGGCCCGGTGCCGGCAAGCCTGGGGGCGGCGACGGCTGCTGTTTTCGTTCCGTCGCCTGCCCGATGGAAGAGCCTCCTGGGAAGCCCCTCAGCTATGAGGAGAAGGAAAAGGTGCCAGGGGGTGCGGGAAGGGCGGACGCAGGACTCTGACCCCCTTTCTCAGGGTCTTAGGCCTGGCTTTATGTCACCGGCAGTCTGAGGGCAGCAGGATCGTCTGACCTCCCCTCCTCTTAGGGCTGAGGGGGCACAGAAAATGAAAATGTATAAATAGCGTAGTGCTGACGTGGTGGTGTTTAAAGAACAAATTTCATTACAGTAGCAATGCATTAATACAGTGTATAACACTTTATAGATAAAGCTGTATCGACACTCTTGCTCCCCCCCCCCCCCCACACACACACACACAGGAAACCATGAGATTACATTAATTCTTCCAATTTCAGTCCATCCCTAGAGTCTTTCTTACCTTCCCCATTCCATATTTGTATGTCCCTTCTTCTACAATGAAAACTTTAGCTCCTCAAATCAAGACATCAACACATTCACTCATGTGCTCAATCCTGTAATACATCTAAGAGTTTCATTGTTTTGCCCACACGATCACCATCAACAGACTTACTAAAAGGAGCTCGGGATTCCTTTGTCAGTCTTCCCCTTACTGCATTCCCTACCCTGCCCACGACTAAAGGCATAGAGTAAAATACTATTTTCATAGGTTATGTGTATTTAGTTATTTCCTTATTTTTTCTCTGCTCTTTCAGTGTACTTATGGTAGTCATTTGAAATTCAGTTAAGTTCAGACAAATTGTTACTGTTTTTGGACAAATTGGTGGAAATTTAGCAGTACTGTGATAGTTAAGGATTGGGTTGAAAACCATAAAAAACTTTCTGTATGTATACATTTGTCTGTATACATATTTCCATACACATATGCGTGCATGCACAGACATACACACACACTCTCTCTCTCCCCCACCCCTCCAATTTTATTGTGGAGTGTCAAGCAGTTGGCAGAATTACATGTACTGTAGCTTTATAATTACATGTACTAAATAGTGGATCTTGCCCTGCCATGTTGAACATGACGTGGCACAAGGCGTTAGTTCAGAGCAGCAGGCCTCAAAACTGCATGAGAGCCCAAGCCTTTATTTCTCAAATGCCCTCTTGTTCACATTGTGTTATGTGGCTGACAGCTAACTAATGGCTTTTATGTAAAAAGTTGATGTCAAAGAATTATTTTGGTATATTTATTTTGTATCTGAAGTAACTAATACTGGCACACTGTGTGGTGGATTTCATTGAAAGGTTTTTCTCAAGTCTTCTACGGTCTCTGTGTTCTGTATTGACATGTTTGGTAATTTGGTTATGCTTGACTGATGAATAACATACCTGTTCTCCTCTGTAGATGACATATTCAGCATATGCCAGCCCGTTGACGCTCGGTCTACCAATGACTGAGTGATGCCCGGGAGGCGCATGAGCCATTTTCATGGTGCTAAACTGCAGAAAGGATTTCCCAAGGGTCACTCTACAGAAGAGCATTTGTCTAAGTAGAAAAAGAAAAAAAGCAATGCTTTGAAGGAAGCTTTAAATCTTACAATGATTTAACTGCTAGATCTATTAATTTCTAAAAAATTTAACATGAGGCAAGCTAATTTAAATGTCATTTTCAGATTTATGAGTAGGAATGGGATGGAATTTGATATAACAATTTACTATAAACAGTTACCAGGCTCAATAAGTACACTTTAAGTTTAAAGTAGTTTTGGTATGGCTTAGTAATCGGCCATAGAAAATGCCTGAAGTAAGTTTTGCCTGGTAGAAACAGAGAGAAATAACCAGAGAAAAATTGAGTTCTTGCATGGATGGGTAGGTGAAAAGTGAACATAAGCTGATGGAAACAACAACTGAAGATTGGGTTTATTCATAATGTGGAAAACGTAGACACTGGGATGAGAGAAATAGTAATAATAAAAGTGGATCATGAACAAAAGTACTTACTAAATATATGGCTGAAAATCATATTAATCTGGGTGAAACATGAATTAGAGCAAATGTTAAGTATTATAGAGTAAGAAAGGTTGACTGGGAAGAAAGTCTCTTATATATACTAGGGGTTGGCAAACTATAGCCCCTGGCCTGCCACCTGTTTTTGTAGATACATTTTTATTGGAACACAGCCATGCATTTATTTACATATAGTCTATGGTTATTTTGCACTATAAGGGCCGAACTGAGTTACTGTGACAGGGATTGTATGACCTGCAAGACCTAAAATAATTATTATATATCCCTTATAGAAAATATCTGCCAATCCCTAATATAAGGCAACAAATATTTTAACTAATTAGTACAATTGGTCACACCGTTCAATGTAAACAATTATAATCCAATCAAATTGTTTTTAGTAATGGAGTATAATCTTTGTGTTGTAACTAACCAGGGATTTTATTTTGAGTCAACTAAAATTTGTGCTGGGTCCAGGATAACTGGGTCTTATCTGGACTGGTTTTTTGAGTTGGATGCTATAGATGATCCTCTGGGATGCTGGCTTGGTCTACTATATTTTCTTACAGGTCCCAGAGGAAAGGGCTTTGTTCTCCATCAGAAAGAGGCTTTTTGAGCCCTATCTCTAAATTTGCGGCAGTGATATGTTGTCATTAGATTCTATGTGCTCCTAGTCCATTATGTCACACAAAGCTGAGCCTGACAGGCCCTGGTCTTCTGCTTCCTGCACCAGGGTTTCCCTGTTGCTGCTGAGAGAGGAGATGACGTGAGACCTGCTCAGCTAGCCGTGAACTGCAGCTGTAGATGGGCAAGTGGAGTGGTGGCTCAGGTCTGCTCACTGGCTTGCCTGGTACATTGTGGTGCATTACAGGCAAGCAGCAGATGCTGCAGTCTAAATGGTAGGGGTACCAACTAGCCCTATGGGGCAAATTTTGGCAAATGCAAGACAGAAGCCAGCAGACAAATTCATCTCTTTCTCTCACTGACATACTACTGTCCTGAGATGCTGCAGTTCATACAGCCTCTTTGGAGATGTCTCATGGACTGAGCAATTGACTCAACTCACTGTGAGACTCTGGCCAGAGCTTATTAATGCACCACACTGTGGCTGCTCTGCTGTCTTCTCCACCTCAATTCTTTTTGGGCTCTCATTCCTGCTTCCCTGGGGCTGCTCTAGCCAATCAAATACTGGTCACCTGCTTTTGCTTTAGGCTCTGTTTTCTGGGAAATCCTGGCTAAGACTTAAACTTGCATGTCTAATTTTAATGAGTGATTGTTCATCTTCATTGAGGTTCACTTTTATTGCTTATTTAGGCTCATTTTTGTCTCCAGAGGAATTAGGTTTGAAGCATCAAAAAAAAAATTTTTTTTTTTTACATGCTATATATTCTTGAAAATTTCTCTGTACTCTTAATCACAGAGGTCTTAATGGAAAGAAGTTTCCTTCTGGACATATGACATCCAACTTAGAATGGCTGATGGCAATAATTTTGTTCAAAACACAACTGAGAGATAAATTTTAAGGTCAATAATCACAATGAATTTCAAGGTTATTGGATTTTTTTTTTCCCTCAGAGATCCTTGTTCTGAAATTATTTGGGATTTTTTAAGGTCTTAACCAAATTACAAAATATCTTACTAAGCTGGGTTTGTAAAAAGAATGGCTTTGGTAACTTTAAAGAAAAATGTAATAAATCCCAATCTTTGTATAGTATAATTATTTTGTATTTTTTCATTGCCAAGGAAAGGGACAGTATATATATATATTTTTTGCCACTGACATTGGAGAGAGTATACCATTGTTCTCTCCAATTTCTGACTTTTAAAATCCTATTAACAAGGCCAATATTCATTGTTTGCTATTAATTCCAAATTTGATATTTTACGTTGCCAAGGCTAATTATATATCCTGCCTTAAAACAACATCACCAGCAACATAAGAAGTAAATTAAAGAGTCTACCTTAGAAGTATGTGTGTCTTTGTTCAAATGTGACTAGAGCTAGTGGGTCTTTGCTCTAAAGAAATCATCCTTAGCCTTGCCCTATTCTGATTACAAAGCAAGGAAAGTGAAATCCAGGAGACAGCCAAGTTGCTGGTAGTTTTATTATATAACCCAAGACTGGAAGACATGTTCCTGGTTTTTACCCCTGGTATCTGCTCTGCTGTTATTGGTCCTGTTAGGGCAGAGGCTTATCAGCTGCTCCCTCCCCATCCCAGAGCCAACAAGATTTACTGGGACGCAAGACAGAGGATAAACTGTGACTTCTGCAGAGCCTGATAAACCAATTTGGGGCTGGGCGCAGTGGCTCACACCTGTAATCTAGCACTTTGGGAGGCTGAGGCAGGCAGATCACAAGGTCAGGAGTTCGAGACCAGCCTGGCCAACATGGCAAAACCCCGTCTTTACTAAAAATACAAAAATTAGCTGGGCGTTGTGGTGGGCATCTGTAATCCCAGCTACTTGGAAGGCTGAGGGAGGAGAATCGCTTCAACCCGGGAGGTGGAGGTTACAGCGAGCCGAGATTGTGCCACTGCATTCCAGCCTGGGGGACAGAGTGAGACTCTGTCTCTTGGTTCACGACCTGGGGATGGCAAATGTTAAACTAAAGACAAGACGCTTACCTGTGACATATATAGCATGACCTGTCCTTGTGTGTAGGGCAGCCTGTTCCTCCTCCAATTCCATAAACATATTGATTGCTTTTTGAGGAGTTTTCAGCAAAATAAATCCCAGCTCCAAACATTCCTCCTATGTATGCATGTCGCTCATCAAACCCTTTATGAATAATGGCATTAATGAAAGGAGAACCTAGAAATACAGAGATAGAAATATTTGGTTTTGAACACTTTTCTAGAAGCTCAATCGCCTGCACACTATTTGCACAGGGCAGGTTAATATCAAGAAATGAATAATGTATAAATGAAAAGTATTTTTTAAGAAGACCTATTATACATAATGTACTAGTACTAAATTACAACAAAAATAATTCATTAGGTGCACAATTTGCAATTTAAATTCTAAAATAATTTTAGATAAATTATTTTCATTGCATAAGCACTGGAAAGTCAGTACTAATGTGTGATATATTAGAAAGATGATACCAAGAACTAATTATTGGAACAAAATAATCAAAACAAGCCATTTTTCACACAATCCTACCACAGTCAATTTAACATAGGTTTTTCACTTTACTGTCTCCTGCAAAAGCCCAGGGAGATGTCCACCATCACTGCCATGCTACTCACCATGAAACAGCATTCGCTCATTGTGATGGTTGTGATTCTCCTCAGACACTTCCTTCTGTCTGTGGCAGAATCGCTCCCTCAACTTCTTGTTGACAACTTTTTGAATCTTTAAGGATGAAGAACGAAAAACTATCAGTGAAATGTGCACTTATGATTTAAAATGACAAGTATGTTTTTCTTTTAGGAAGGTTCAATTTTTATTTTGCTTAAGACATAATTTAAAAGTTATCACTACCATGTCAGTGTAATTCAGTTAATACTCTAGCTGTTAGTGACATAATTTGAAGTCACGGTTTTCGTTATTCTATACCAGACCTGGCTATTACCTCTAAATCACCTCAGGATTCAAAAAAAAAAAAAAAAAAAATAGAAAGGTAAGAAGGTTAAGTTTAGGCTTCTCCTCAGACTTAATAAATTTCAGAAGATGGGAACCTATAAATCTGTATTTTTTGTAAAAAAAAAAAGTTCCCTGGGTTATTCTAATGTGTACCAGTGTAACTTTCACAGGTCTGTTAACTCAAAGGGTTAAACCAATTCTCCACAGATTTTATTTTTTATGATACCCCTTTGTAAAAAGCATGAGTCATCTGTTCCATATTACAAATTAAGATATTGAGATTAAGAGATATATGTATTCTGGGGTAATTACTGGTTCAATTAGATTGAAGATCCAAGATTTCGATGTAACTCTCAAATGATAAGAAACATAATTGTCAGCTATGGCCTGTATTTGTAGATGAGCAGGGAGACCAATATCCATGTAAGTATCACTAGTATAGGCTGATCTAGCCTCCTGTTTGTAGCTTTGGTATTTTCAGAATGTCTCTATTTTTAGTTAAGTATTGTCTTGGGGAGTTAGAGATATTATAGTGAGAAGAGTGATATCTGACTTCAGGGCAAAAGGTGATGATTTTTCTTTGACAGTTTGAAAATATGACTTAAAAAGCTTTTATCATTGTCTAGATTTGATTTTCAGGCAAGCCTGAAACTTTAAAAACTTACTCGAATGACATTGTATCTGTTGAAGATGCCTCCAGCATTACCACCATCTCTGTGTTCTCGAATTGTACTTTGCATCTATAGAACAAAATAATTAATTTTATAAAAACATGCCAATGTATAATTCTAAAGACATTCCTTCTATTGTTTTCAATATTTCAATTTTATTATTTCATTGATGAGTCTAAAATTCAGTATTAATAAATAAATAGGCATTCACTATAAATTGATGAACAAGTTTAGTGGGTATTTATGGTAAGAAAATAATCTCAAACATAAACATTAAACTTATGCACTTTTTATTTACTTTTAAATAAAAGTTCTAAAGGAGTTTTCTGTAAACACAATGGGGAAACATAAAAATCACATTAAATCATCTACAATTACTATCTTATCTTATTGAGAAGAAAAACTAACACTGATTAAGTCAAACAAAAACTCCTTACATTCAGTTACTACCCAGTGGACAAATGCTAAAAATAAACAATTTTAAAACAACCAATAAATATTTGTTCTGTAGGTGAAATATTCCACATAATCTCAGTAGTCTCCAGCTTGGGATCTCTAAGTATATCTACAAAGGCCAGGCGAAGCTGATGATAATATACTACTAAAGGCAGTAACTTTCTTCTGACCACTCTCTAAATTAAAAGTAATTATGGAAAAGAAAAATGTTTTAAAGACCTAAGTTTCTAAGAGAATTAATTGAATAGAGTGCATTCTTTTCCTTACTGCTTCACTTGTGAAGAGGCACTACATTTTTGACATTATTATCAATATTTACTAGCAGCTAGGAGAATAGTTAGGTAGTAAGACGCTGGAACCCATGATGCCTTCTGATAAGCTGGCTAAGTATGAGCTGAAATACAGCCCTGGGGTCATGGTGCTGAGTTCTCTAATGTGAGTTCTAGCCTGGGAATGAAAATAAAATGAGTACTAATTAAAAAAAACAAACAAACAAGAATTAGGCATACCTTTTTCTGCTTAGATATTTGCATAACGGAATTAGGTAGCTTATTTATAACAATGGCATTAGGCCCTTTGTTTATTATGGTAAGAAGTGAGGCATAAGCCATCAGTGGAGAGGGAGTCTCACTGGCATCTGACCACCAGGAGGGTCACACAGACAACCTTCATAGGGGCTCAGAATAACTGTGACTGGAGAAATGAAATGTGATGCAGAATAATGAGGCAGATCCAGAAGCATATGTGACGATTAAGCATATAATTTTATAGTCACATTTATAACTGCATAAAAACAAGGTTGAGAAGACATATGCTCTCTATGAGGCAAGAGTTTCATTTCATATCATTCTTAGGTGGCAATATAAGAAAATAGTTCTAATAGGCTCCTTATTTTCCATGAATTTCAAGAAAATCTCCAGATGGGCCCCACTCATTAGAAAACCCAGGCTTATAATGTGAAAACCATGCGGAACAGTCATATTTTAATTTTGGCAATATTCTACCACAAAGGCTAAGAGAGACTGATTAATAGGCATGTGACCACAAGGCAATGTAAGACGAGGTTATTTGTAGAAAAACAGGTTTATCCACAGATTTCAAGAAAGGCAAATGAAAGTTTTTTGATGTATATTACCTCTTCTTCTACTGACTGATATTCTTTATCTTCTGGAGCAAGATCCAGCAAAATCGTTCCCTGATTAACACAGTGAAAAGTCAAGTAAGGATTGGTGCCTGTAGGAGACAAAAATTAACATATGAAACAAAAGTCTGCACTACTCAGGCTCTATTTTGGAAAAAACTTCATAATAAATAATTGACATTTTGAAACAAGCCTAAACTATTTGCAACTTGAACCTGATAAATTAGGTTATTTTAAACAAATTTACTCAGACAGGAGATAAAAATGGAGATGTTTGGGGATCGATTTTATCTGTTCTTATAGAGTTTCTTGTACACACCACAGGGTTCGACAAATATTTGTTGAATTAAACTCTATCGTGAACATATATGAAGCTGTATCTGACACAAAAGAAAAACATACAATGACACCACAATGTAATCAGATCTTCTTAAAAATTATCCTCTAAGAACTCTTGTAAGATGGCTTGAAATAGCCACTTACAATTGCTTTAAAATACATTATCTTTGTTAGTTTCACGGATGAACTAAAATACAGATAAATAAGCAAGCCTCAAGCACAGAATCTTCCAGTTTTAATTTCACATCACTCTTGTAATTTGATTAGCTCTGTAGATTAACTGACTGATTCAAGTTGTTTCCTTTCTCTTCCCTTGCTTTCCTATGGTGAAAGTGCTTCTAACAGAGAAATGGATAAACACAGAGGGGAAAGAGGCTTGTAACAGCAAAGTACAATGGAAAAAGACAACGCTGACAGTCATAGAAGAGGGAGAAGGGTTCAAGATAAGAAAGGTTAGACTGTGAAAAGACATGTTAGGAAATGTTCAGTTCTATCCTAAAAGCAACAGGATTCTATTACGGGGGTTTAAGCAATGGAGTGATATGATCATATAATCATTATGAAAAGACTGCGTTCACATTGCAGAGAAGATACTGGAAGGAAGCAAATGTAAAGGCTGGAGATAAACCAGAAGGTGGTTGGGATAATCCAGGAGACAAAATGGTAGCTTGGATCAAGCTACAGTCATGGGAAAGGATAGAAGTACAGAGATTCTAGAGAAATTCAGGATATAAAGTGTCAGGAGAGAGGGAAGACTGACTCTCAGATTTTTCCAGCTAGAGGGAGCACGAGGCCAGTAACCGAGATGGGGAAGGCACAGGAGGTACTACAACAGTTCAGTGAATGGTGCTGGGGTTAGGCTGCCTGAGTTCAACTGTCAGTCCCAACACTTACCTTTACCACTGATTTCTGAAATTTGCTTTTTCCTCAACAGCTTACCTTGTTGTCCACCTAAAAGTCTTTCTACTCCTTTGATTAATTTGTGGCGGTGCCCATATGCATTGATGCCTATTTCTTTCAACTCTTCATGACCCATATCAGCCAACACATCTAGTGTAATCTGAAAAATGAAAAAAATTAGTTGTGAAATCTTTAACAGTTCCTCATAGGACAAAAGCTCTTCCATTTGTCTACAATGCTATGATTACCATTCAAATTATGAAAATTCTTTTGTTTCCTTTTAAATGTGAGCTTACAATCTTTTTAAAGTTGCCTTGATAGTCTCATCAGCATTTTTTCTTACTTAAAGTACTCCTTGATTTGCTTTTGGTTCATGAGAATTAAAAAGGGAGAAACAATACCATAGAAATATAAAATGATCACTGCCATATTTCCTTTTGATTATTTCATCCTGTCATCTCCTGCTTGCCTCAAGATGGAGAAATCAGTAGCTTGAAAATGGGAAAACAGAGTGCAGGAAAAGGAGAAAGCAGTTTTTAGATGAAGATAAGGAAGAACTTCTCAGTGCTAAGAAACACTCAAGCCTGGGACAGGCAGCCTTAGAAAGCAGTGAGATTGATATCTCAAGTATTTCATTAGATTACAAACTGTTTTATATAGAGGCTACATTTTAAAATTCGAGTTTGGACAAGAAAAGAGTAGATGGTTTTTAAGCTCTCTTATAAATTATAGACTTAACAATCCCTTCTGCTTAAAATACATGCTATTTTTATACAACATAGTGGTTTTTAATTTTTGGTTATTCATCCCTGTAAAATGGAGATGATTAGTTGGCTCAAAATCACCTAATTCCTTTATGGACTGAAGTAGTGTGACTCTACTACCACCCAGTGGCTATGTTCTGAACACACAGGATGAACTTGGGTAGCCACATTTCTTGAAGGCTGAACATGCAATTTTGCCTTGTCACAATCCAAATACCAGTCTACAAGATTAGTCTTTGATTTTCCCATTCCTTGGAAAACCAAGAAATTCTTTTATAGACACTCCTTTTCCAACTCAAACAAGATAGCTTTTTTCCACTTTTAACTTGCATGTAACATTCAAAAAACTGACAAATTAGGCCTAGAGCTCTGCTGACTTTTGTCAGTATAAAATATGAGTTTTAATCTTTCCAGTGAAATGAGCATACATCACTCATTCTTTGGAAATAATTTTCTATATTGCTTCTAAGTGGCCATTTAAGCAATAATTGCTTCATTGCACAAAGTGGGCAATCACCCAAAAGAAAGGTTTCAGAAAAGCTTAAAAAAAATTCTGAAATACACATCTCTGAGACAGAATAGTTCACAAAATAGTAGGAGCCTTTACATTCTTAGCTAGATATGATTTTAATACAATTTAGAAACTAAGTTATGGATGTCCCATTTTTTTCCTCTAAATATTCTAAACTAACTTCAGTTTAAAACCAAGGGTTTCATATCTATGTGGTAACTTCAACTCAGAGAATCCTCAGACTTTTTTGAATTGATAAATATAGTGCGTATCTGGAGGAAGTAGATACCAGGCCAGCAAAATACAATATTCTCTACAATGTTCTAGAGGAGTAATAGAGAATATTTAACATATTTATTCATTTTATAGCTCCAATCATAAAATGAATACAAAAAACCCAAACCAAACCAACAAAACAATCCAAAGAGACTGATACTTGGTCACTTAGTTTAGAAGGCAAGGCCTCACACCTTATGTGGAAAGTGGTCTCCTACCTCCTGGTATTTGTATCCTCACTGTAATCCCTTCCCTATATGGGAGAGACTTATGAACTCACTTCTAACAAATATAATACAGCAGAAGTGATGGGAAGTTACTTTTTACATTAGGTTATAAAAAGACTGTGGCTTCCATCTTGGGCGCTCACTCTTTGGACTGCTCACCCTAGAAGAACTGGCTGCCATGCTATGGCAGACAGACTCAATGATTCCCACCTCCTTACATCATATCCTGTGTGCTCCCCTCCTCTGGAGTGCAGGCTTGCCTAGTGACTTGCCTCTAACCAAGCAAATACAGCAATGGTGATGAGAGGTGACTAGCAGATCTTCTTTCTCTTGCTGGCTATGATAAAGCAAGAAACCACGTTATAGAGGGCCACATGGCAAGGAACTGAGGGCTTCAGTCCAACAGGCTGTAAGGGACTGAATCCTGCCAATAATCATGTGAGAATGTGGAAGGGGATCCTTCCCCAGTGGAGTCTTTAGATGAAATACTGGCCCTGGCTAACACTCTATAGCCTTGTGAAAGACCATGAGGCAAAGGACACAGCTAAGCTGTGCACAGACTCCTGACTCACAAAATGTGTGCTGTTTCGAGCTGCTAAGTTTGTGGTAATTTTCAAGCAGCAACAGTAATACTCCATAAGGTGACTCTGTGGAGAGGCCCACAGGTGAGGAATGAGGGCCAGTCAACTGACACCGTGAGCAAGCTTGAAAGCGGGTCCCCGTCTTTGCCAGGTGAGTCTCCAGGTGAGACTGCAGACCTGGTTGACAGTACACTGCAGCTTCAGGACAGACCTCGAGCCAAAGGCACCCAACTAAGCCATGCTTCGATTCTTGACATACAGAAACTGTGGGATAATACATGTTGTTATTTTAAGGCATTAAGTTTTGGGTAATCTGTTACACTGCAGTAGATAAGTGATCTACCTATGCTATCTTGGCATTTATCCAATTAGATAATAGTAACACAAAAGGAACGAATATGAAAATAAGTAAAGAAAAAAAAAAGAAAATGTTTATTAGGCTATCATGAAGGATAGAAGAGATGAAAAGCTATTAACCTGTGGAATCTGAAAAACAAAAAGGGAATGACACAACTTTATATGCTTGCAACTGAATATAAATATGCATTATTTTTGAAATTCCATCCGATCATTCGTCATCCATCTACCATCCATTCAATATTTGCTGTGTACTTGCTATATATTAAGCACAGTTCAAAGCACTTTATTTACATTATTACCTCATTTAATCCTTACAATGATGGATAATGAAGTACTATTGATGTATTTATGAGGTTACTGGTACTAACAGAAGTCATAAAAATAGTACACAAAAGAGCTGAGACGTATAGCTGTATCTATTTTTCCCTGTTTATATTATTTAAAAGGATGACTAGATGGCTAAAATGATTAAACATTAAATTTAGTTGCACTGAGTTACAGGTGCCCAATATATGTGTCCACACTTTTAGCAGGCAGTGGCCACTGAAAACCTTAAATAAAAAGCTGATTTAGATTTATGTTAGCTCATTCACATATACAATGTTTAATAAGCTCCTTCTTTATGCTATATATTTCTTTAAAAAGTAACTGAACATTTCATTTAATTCTAAAATGACCCACTGTAGTCAGAAAATTACACAGTTGATCCAAATAACTGATAGTAAAAGAGTGGGGCCATGAAATAGAGTGCTAACCAAAGTTCATGCTATTTACTTGAGATAAGAAACAAATGCAAAATGGGTCAATGTCTTGGGAGAATCCCTATGGGAACTCTCCTGAAGGTGATCTGCCTGGTCACAGCTGCAAGGAGGTCTCGGAAGGAAGGAACAGGAAGGAGATGAGGAAAGGTTCTTAGAAGAAGGTGGCGATTCAGCTAAGCAGCAAGAGTTAATTAGGCAGGGGAAGGAGAGAAGGGTGCTTAAGACAGAGGGAATAGCATGAGCAAAGGGAAAATCAGTTAAAAGAACACAGAGTATTTGAGGGACCTTAAGTACTGTAGGTCAAAATGGTTACAGGAGAATGTGTATCAAGGATTAAAAGGAGGGAACGGCAGAGCAGCAGGCACTGAGAAGATCTTAAAGAGCCTTATTTATCAAATGAAGGGATTCAAAAGTATACCAAAGGCCCTGGGAAGTATTTTCAGCAGACTAATATGATCAAAGTTGTATTTTAGGAGGATGAGATTGTTGGCGCTATGAAGGACAGATTTGGAAGGGAAAGCAACTGGGAACAAGATGAAGATGCAGTGGCATGGAAGGGATGAATCTGAAAGCAACTGGAGAACTGTATTTACAGGGCCTGGTAAACAGAAATGAAAGTAATTAAAAACTATTCCAAAATTCTGCAGCTGGGTAACTACAAGACTATTGTATTTAAAAAGAAATGGAAGTATCTGGAGGGAAATGGTTAGTTGGATTTTAGACATGTTGCTGAAAGATTCAGGGATTTTATATGTAGCTCTATCAGCTGTTAAACATATTTCTCTGGAAATCATATTTAAATTAATTTGCTCCTTTTTTAAAACCGTGACAATTATTATCCCAGGAAATCACAAGTTTGTTGGGCTACTTATTTCTTTCTAGTATACATTAACTCAAAATTATAATCTTAAGAATAAAGATTATCCATGTGTCAGTTGAAGTCATCTTGCATATAAAGCAAAGGTCACTGCAAGAAGGGCTATCTCTAGCTTCTAAGATTCATTTTACTTGGGGTGGGGAGAGAAAATTAGTTTTAATGAAAAAGACCTTTCTCTTGCTTAGGCTTAAAAGGTTATATGGCACTGTAGTATTACTGTAGTAATTATAGTAGTATTATTATAAAGAACTAATTTTATAATGAGGTTCACAATTAATTTATTGGAGGCCATGCTTTTGTCTTCAAGAATTTGAAATCAAAATATATCTAGTCACTTTCCATGAAAATATACAGGTTAACCATAAAAATGTCCACAAGTAGTCATCCAAGTGATAGCATTTATGTTCCAGGAATTGCAATGTAAATAAAATCTGTCTTTCCCATAGAAAAAGTGTTCATAGGTAGGAAGCTATGTTATAAAGGAAGGACGAAAGTCACATGGGTACTATATTTAATTAACCAGAAAGGATACAGGTATATATTATTTAACATAGAACTTGGCAAAGTATCTACGAGAAACATGAACTTGGAAGTTCAGAGACTTCCAAGAGAGTAACTGTGAAGATAGGAGGTAAGGCTATGATGTGTAGAAGAAGGGTTTTTTCTGGGACCAGAAATAAAATAACTACATTCCATACCCCACTGGTATCCAGGAGTAGGAACAGGCAATGAGACATATAAGCACGTCAGAGTACATCAGAAAACAGAATGGCTCCCTGGCTTAAGCCAAATAGACATGAATTAAATGAGTATAATACATGCACCCTCACTCTTCCCCCACTATATAGATATGTTGACCATCATCACATATTACTGATTTAGAATGTTAATGGGAGTAAATGCTAAGGGTTAAAGTTATGGAAAAGGTTATCAAATTTATTACTTTATAATGGAAGGCTAGATAAATAACAGTTGCAATTAAAATAAAAATAAATTTGATTGCTTGACGACAGTTAAACACAATTCAATACAAAGAAAGGTAGTATCACTTGTTTGGAGGAAAGAAACTGTGCTTGGTAATATGCTTTAAATGCAATAGTCTATGTATTGATCAAGAAAAGGCTGAATTCTACCAGACATACAAAGAGGAGCTGGTACCATTCCTTCTGAAACTATTCCAAATAATCCAAAAAGAGGGAATCCTTCCCAAATCATTTTACAAGACCAACATCATCCTGATACCAAAACCTGGCAGAGACTCAACAAGAAAAG
>CAUYQU010024087.1:0-34558 GCA_963574635.1 Cheracebus regulus
TAAATTAGGTCTTTTCACATAGTCCCGTATTTCCTGGAGATTTTGCTCATTTCTTTTTATCCTTTTTTCTCTGATCTTATCTTCTCATTTCATTTCATTAAGTTGGTCTTCGACCTCTAATATCCTTTCTTCTGCTTGATCAATTCGAATGTTAAAACTTGTGCATACTTCACGGATTTCTCGTATTGTGTTTTTCAGCTCCATTAATTCATTTATCTTCCCCTCTAAATTGTCCATTCTCATTAGCATTTCGTCAAACCTTTTTTCAGTTATTAGTTTCTTTGCATTGGGTTAGATCTGCTTCACTATTACAATGGAATGCATTTAACAGCACCCAGGTCAACTTTTGAATGCTTTACTGCTTAGAAATTTCTTCTGCCAGATACCCTAAATCATCTCTCTCAAGTTCAAAGTTCCACAAATCTAGGGCAGAGGCAAAATGCTACCAGTCTCTTTGCTAACACATAACAAGAGTAACCTTTGCTCTAGGTCCCAACAAGTTTCTCATCTCCATCTGAGACTACGTCAGTCTGGACTTTATTTTTGATATCACTGTTAGCATTTTTGTCAAAGCCATTAAACAAATCTCTAGGAAGTTTCAAACTTTCCTACATTTTCCTGTCTTCTTCTGAGCCCTCAAAACTGTTCCAACCTCTGCCTGTTACCCAGTTCCCAAGTTGCTTCCACATTGTTGGGTATCTTTTCAACAACACACCACTCCTCGTACTAATTTACTGTATTAGTACATTTTCATGCTGCTGCTAAAGACATACCTAAGACTGGGGAGAAAAGGAGGTTTAATTGGATTTACAGTTTCACACAGTTTGGGAGGCCTCGGAATCATGGCATAAGGAGAAAGGAAATTCTTACATGGCAATGGCAAGAGAAATAAGGAAAATGTAAAAATGGAAACCTATAGTTGCTTATGGTAGTGTGTAATAATCTTTTTAATTTCTGAAGTATTGTTTGTAATATCTCCTTTTTCAATGGTTTTATTTATTTGGGTCTTCTTTCTTTTTTTATTAAATAGTCTGGCTAAAGATTTGTTGATTTTATTTATCTTTCAAAGAACTAACTTTGTTTCCTTGATCTTTTATGGATTTTTGTTTGTTTCAATTTCATTTATTTCTGCTCTAATCTTTATTATTTATTTTCTTCTACAAATTTTGGGTTTGGTTTGCTCTTTCTCATCCTTTAAAAAATATTGTTAGATTATTTCTTTGCAGTTTTTCTACTTTTCTATCTCACTGTGTTGTATGAACGACAAGCCTCCTGCTCTAAACCCACCATAGCAGCAAGACTGGCCAGAGAAGTTCAGATCTGTGGCCTATTCTGCCTCTCAAATTTATTTAGAACCCCAGAGCCCTTTAGCCTGCTGTTATGGGGCTAGCCAACTCAAATTATGATCATTGAGCTAGATAATTTCCCTCTGGCTATGGCTAGTCTTAAATTTCCCTCTTTGGGTGCCAGCTCAACTCTGCCCCATGTTACTTTCTTGTGACAGGACAGCATTGAGTTCTAATGCAAAGTGCCATAGCCACTGTGCTTTCTCTTCCTCAAGCACACAGATTCTCTCTCCACTCCTTGCTGACAATGCTAGGAGATAGGAGAAGGGTTGCATTGGAAATTCAGAATTGTCTTTCCTATCTTCTTCAGTACCTCTTTCCTTAATACGATGTTAAAATCAGATACTGTGATTGCTTACCTGATTTTTGATTCTTGTAAAACTTTTTTTTTTTTTTGGTATATGTAGTTGTTCAATCTGGTGCTCCTGAGGGGAGATGGTCACTGAAAGGTTCTATTTAGCCATCTGGCTCCACCTCATCAGGATTTATATTTTAAATAAAAGCAATGTTTATTCTAAAGTTAGTGACCCTAATATATTTTATATTGTTTATTTTTCCTTTCTGGAAAATTGGAAAACTTAACAGTCTTAATGTACGGTATTTGATTTGATGAACATTAACTGAGCTATGTATTAAGTATCATGCAAACTAATATAAAATAACAACTCTCTACCTCTAAAGAGTTATGATATTGATGATGAGGTAAAATATTGATTCATTAGTATGTGTCAAGTAGACTTTAAGGATATTTGCAGATTATCCTATTTCAACCTCATCATAGCCCCAAGTTGCAATTATTATTTATATTATCATTTCTTATATTGGGAATCTGTAGTACCACAGGAGAAAGGCACTAAAAGGATATAAGGAAGTCCAGTAAATTTTATAATAATGTGTGGTGAGGATAGTTCATAAAATTCTCCACAGAAAGTATTGCTTGAATAGTCACAAAGGAATTGGGATCAACATTTCTTGTCTGCAAAGCAATGGAATTTTTGTCATTTATTATTTTATGTAGGCTTTACAGGCTAAAATTAAATAATGGACTACTAAGGGAAAACAATGGGATCAGTGGGATTAAATGAGGTTTATTGAACATTTCTAGGGAATAGACAATAAGTGTTTACACTTTCCCAAGGACGTATGTAAGTAGAAGAGGTAATGTTATAACAGTTCATTGAAATTATAGGATTTCTCTCATTAGAGTGGTGAATGAGTGAGAAAATGTCACAGAAGAGTAAATCATTACATTTTATAGGTTATTTAAACAGTAGATTTTCTCACTCACTATTATTTGGTGGATGCTCAATGTTCCTATGTTTCAACTGCCATGGTATCAAGCAATAAATGTTTATGTATATATACTTTAAGTTCTGGGATACATGTGCAGAATATGCAGGTTTGTTACTTAGGTATACACATGCAATGGTGGTTTCCTGCACCCATCACCCTGTCATCTACATTAGGTATTTCTCCTACTGCTATCCCTCCCAATGCCCCACCCCCTGCTATCCCTCCCCTAGCCCCCACCCCCTGACAGGCCCTGGTGTGTGATGTTCCCCTCCCTGTGTCCATGTGTTTTCATTGTTCATCACTCACTTATGAGTGAGAACATGCGGTGTTTGGTTTTCTGTTCTTGTGTCAGTTTGCTGAGAATGATGGTTGACAGCTTTATCCATGTCCCTGAAAAGGACATGAACTCATCCTTTATTATGGCTGCATAGTGTATGGTATGTATGTGCCACCTTTTCTTGAACCAGTCTATCACTGATGGACATTTGAATTGGTTCCAGTTCTTTGCTTTTGTGAACAGTGCTGCAATCAACAAATGTGTGCATGTGTCTTTATAATAGAATTATTTATAATCCTTTGGATATATACCCAGTAATTGGATTGCTGCATTAAATGGTATTTCTATTTCTAGATCCTGGAGGAATTGCCACACTGTCTCCCACAATGGTTGGACTAATTTATACTCCCACCAACAGTGTAAAAGTGTTCTTATTTCTCCACATCCTTTCCAGGATCTGTTGTCTCTTGATTTTTTTATGATCACCATTCTAACTGGCATGAGATGGTATCTCAATGTGGTTTTGATTTGCAAGAGCAATAAACGTTCTGTATTTTAGATGACAGGAGACAGAATAAAGGTGTGGGGGGAAGCAGAGTTAGGATGAACAGTCAATTTAGAGAGAGAACTAGTCAAGATCTCACTTCAGTTTGTATGTAATCTATTTTTAAAAATCCTCTTTTAAGCCAAAGTGGAGTACTCTATCTATTACTTGTATTCCATCCTCTATCCCCTCCTCATGCTCTTTATTTCTGTAATATATACTCTTAGTGTCAAACCTATATGTACCTAGCATACCCTGTTTCAATACTTACCCGTTATGTCCCACCATTAACCTCTTTATTCCCCTTCCTGCATGCATTCTGTTAGCCACAAGGGGTGATCCAAAATGTCAGAGAGTTAATATCCCTTTAGATAGCCCACAACCAATTGGCAGATGGAAACTGATGAATAAGTAATTCAGCTTTCTCATTCTCAAACTCAAGTCTAAGCCATGTTGTATACTGTTCCCAGAAATTCCCAGTGATATTGATGTATAGTTTCTCACACAGGTAACCTTCCTTGTATATCTAGGCCTCAGGGAAAGGACTAGACATCATCTTGATAATCTGGAATATAATTCAGTTATAGTTTCTGGATGGGACTCTGAGACTGAGGGAAATGAGGAGAGATAGTACATAGGAATATTTGAGTGACCAAGGAAATAGGCAATGATATTTGAAACTCATTGTCAGTTCTTCTGTTATTTCCTCTGTATTAGAAGACTACAATGTTAGCTAAACTCACCCCTTCATAAAGTAAAACTAAAATTTTCAGGGTCCTTGTGAGTTACAGAGTGATTAATTAGAAGGCGATTGAGTCTCTAAACCTGGAGAGCCCCATACCAGCCTGAAAATCACACCTGTGTTCATATAACAGAAATATAAACCATTATTTTCTTAATCAACTGCTGTTTGGGCCTACATTGTTGTTGCTTTTATGCTTATATACTAATTTAAGCTTAATTAAATAACATGCTAAATAATTGTAAAAAGAATTTAAAATAATAGTAAAGTATACATATACTATACATATATATGTATACACATACTATGCATACTTTATAGACATATACTATGAATAATTTAAATTAAGAAAAAAAGAAAAATTAAATATCAGAATAACATCAATTCAGAGATATTCTTTAAAAAATTAAAACTATATATTATTGATACTTTTTGATAAAAAATTAGACTATATTTTCTGATAGTCATCTCCAAAATTATAATTTTACATTTTTATTGAAATCTATCTTCTCAATTTGCCAAAGTTGAGTGCTTACCTAACATCAAGGAATACTGAAAACAAGTTTGTAAAACTAAAAAGAAAATATCTGGCCAATAAAAACATTCCTAATGCACAGAGTGCAAAGACAAACTCTTTTATTTTTAAAAAGTAATACTCTTCTCTGCACTTTGCCCAAACAAGCATTCTCCCTTGTTGCTGATAAAGATGAGCTTTTGTATATAAACAATGTCTTAAAACATAACATTTTAATATGCTAATTACTTTAATAGAAGATTTTCTTATATAAGTAGTTCTAGGTATAGGCTTGTGTAATCAAGTCTGATGAAAATTAAGGGATAGTAATTTTAGGTGATATAAGTCATGTGACCCAGGTTTGCATATATTTTCACTTTGCAGTATATTTTTTCTACTCTATTCTTTATTCAGGAAGCCTAAATTCCTAGTAACTAAATTTAGTGTTAGTTAACTAATTAATATTAGTTAATATTAGTCAATGTTAGTTTAGTATTGTGTTATTCTAAAAAAGCAAATGACTATAAAAATGATTTAAAAAGAAAACCAACAAGATAATTGTCCTTATTCCTTGTTATATTAAATGTAATTTCAATTTCCAAGCAGGTTATAACAGAGACATTACTTTGGATAATATGAGATTACAATCAAATCTTGTTTTTTTTTTTTTGAAAAAGAGAATTAGAAGTAAAAGATATATACTGAATGCAAAGGAATTGAGAGAATTTCCACTTTATTACTATAAAAAAGAAAATTTTATCTAAACAAAGATTGGCGGCATGAGCATATACTTGTTGGCAAAGGGGTGATACCACTGTAATATATTGTACATTTTTTCCCATTTGAATCTGGAGCACTTTGCTCTCCAGATAATTACTATTTCACTGTTAGACATCCTTAAATTAGAATGTTTTGTTATTTTTTTCTATTTGCATCTTCCATTATTAAATGTCTTTTAAGCATTCTTTTCTGAGTAACAACACATAGCTGAAACTACAATAAAATAATTTCCTTTCGAGTTAATAAAAGAAAAATAGCACATATGGTGAATTTCTCATAGTTCCTTTCTCAAATCACTTATTTAGAAAATCTGGTTGTGTCCTTATTAGCATAAACCTTCATGATGGCAAGAACTTTGTCTTGTTCACTGCTATCCTCACAATGAAAATAGTGCATGACATTTTAACTAGCTCACACCTGAGAACTACTGATCTAAAATATTCAAAAGTTGAAAACAGGGAAAGCTAAACACTGATAAAAAATTG
Source organism: Cheracebus regulus (assembly GCA_963574635.1). NCBI lineage: Eukaryota > Metazoa > Chordata > Mammalia > Primates > Pitheciidae > Cheracebus > Cheracebus regulus. The sequence continues at coordinate 5,982 of CAUYQU010024087.1, forward strand.
AGTTTATATGTTGATGTTTTATTACCTTCTAATTCCTTTACTTTGCATCTTCATATTTAAATATATGACGAACGGCTGTTAGGGTATACACAAGTTAACTAGGCTATTTCCAGTTCACTGTAACCTTTTCCAGATGACCTGTTTCCAGATGTCTGTCGAGTAAGAAAAATTGAAAACATATACACACACATACATGAACATTAAATATTAAAATGACTTAAACTTTCTATTTTAGAGATTTACTAAGACAGTATAAAAAGAGTGTCAAAAAAGCATAGAGCATTATATTATACTAACATGGTTTTATTTTGCAATATTGTTTAAATGATAGTTTAGTTGTGCTATTAGAGAGAAGTATAAGATCTTATTAAAGGTAGTTTTTATTTGTTTTTAACAGAGAAAGACAGTAAGCTGCTGGATGACTGCTGCTCCCAATCTTAATGGCTCTGTTTAAAAAGAGAAATAAAGAGACAAGAAAGAGACAAAATGACTATTGTGCCCTCAGAGGTCATAAAGACCTTGAAAACTCCTAATAATGTCAAGGTAAGGATTATTATTTCCTCTCTTGTTTTGATTATGGATTCAGCTTCTCTCTATAGCAGATGGCCTTTTAGCTAAATGCTAGCGGATCTCTCTTTGACCCTATTCCTAGGCTGAAAAGTATTCTATATGCAGAGGAAACAATGCTTAGCCTCATTTGCTTATGGATACTTTGTAATAGATGAGGCAGAAGTCTTGGAAACAGCAGATGGCATAAGCAGGCATTGTACCAGCTCATAATTATGACCTGGTAGGCCCAGGGAAGCAGTCATGTCCATCTCAGAATTGGAACTAAGTGGATCTATGTTTTTGCTCTATAACTCTATTCTTTCCCATTTATGTAGTTTCTGATATGGTCATGGGGACAACAAAGAAGGGGCGTGTATGTGTGTTTGTGTGTGTGTGTGTGTGCAGGTTTGTGTGTTTAATCTTCAATAGCTTGAATAGAAACCAAAGTAAAAACAAATTAGAGTCTGATCATTTATAGTAACAATGATCATTTTGTACCTAGAGATTTCAAATCTCCTGTGTTTGCTAATATCTCTTCTTATTCAGGCACAAGCTGCCCTTATGTTTATTGACAACTAGCTATGTGGCTAATTTATAAAGTAGAAAGTCATAATAGTTATCATTTTCATAGATTTTTGCACATATGAAGTTTAATAACAAGCAGCTCTGAGAAAGCACAGCTGGCCTGTGATAGGACTCAGGGTGAGCAATGGAATCTCCATTCAGAGAGTAACATGGTTGCTGCTGACACTAGGTGTTAAGGTAATGAAAATGAAAACATTTCCACTTACATTTTATTGGAATCTAGCCCTAGAGCCATATCATCCTGAGAATTTCCCAGCATAAAGTTAAGATAAACAGCAGCATTAAGGTGCTCTGAATATAATGAGGTAACTTAGTTTTCCCTAATTTTCTAAGCAACAAAGAAACTTTTTTTAGAGATTACAAGAAAGGTTGGTTGCAAGGCATTTCCCTCCCAAATTTTATTTATTTGGATTCTGTTATTATTCATTAATGACATGATTGTGGTAGAATATTGTAGGATTTGCCAATTATGTCATGTTTTCTAATATCCATCTACTTTCTCACATTGAATCTGAGCTTGGACAGCAAGACAGAAGCACACATGATATAAGTGGAGGTTTGAATACCGTTTGCATGAAGAGGCTTAAAGTAAGCTGAGGGATGAGGAACCATGTGGAGGAAGCCCGAGTCATCCTGGCTGTGGAAAACAAGGTCATCACAAGTCAGCCTAGACCAGGTAACCCATGACTGGAAAGCATGAGTGAGTATAGCCAGATCAGAACTACACAGATGACCTGCAGACTCACAAGATGATAAATGATTACAGTTTTAAGCCACTGAACTATGGAGTGTTTTGCTATATGGCATTAGGAAACTAATATACTTCTGAAGAAAAAATAAAACGTGTACCCCAAGTGTTTCTATCTCAGAATCACTTTGATCGAAGGTGAAAAATCATTTGGAAGTTCCCTAGCACACAGCTTCTCAAACTTCATTGTATTTATGAATCATGGTAAAAAGATTCTGAATCACTGCATGTGAAATGGGGCCTGAAATTATACATTTCTAACACACTCCCGTATGCTGTCTATAGTTAAATGCTAGCATAGCTACCTTCGCATTGTAGTGTTATAGAAATAGAAAACCAGAAGTTCTACCAAATATCCACCAGTGTTTTCTTCAGTCTCTTAAAGTGTGAAGGTGTGCTTTTTTCTCATTCTCATAAAAAGAACAGCCACTGTGTAGAAAGAAATGATCTAAAAATCTAGTGAAGTTTAACAACATGAATCTGATAAATACATCACTGAAATCTGACAAAAATGAAAAATTAATTGCCATTTATTTGAATAAAGAAGATGAAAATAGAAACAATTAACTAAGCATATTAGTCATTAAAATTGTAAGAAATAAATACTATTTATATTAACTAATTAGCTTAGTATTAAATGTGCCAATGATTTCTGAATTTATATCTGCAAAATGAAATGATGCATTAATATATATCAAATATTCTTTCCTATATTTGAAGGCACCATTTTGTATTTCTCACATGTGATGTATTATGAAGCAATGTTCATACCAATTTAGAGGCTTGGATAATGAAGAGAAATTTCATTGTTAAAGTACATACAACAGAGCTCCAATTACAGTCTGCACAAATCTGAAGCAATGTTAATGAGATGAAAGGTCTAGCTGAATTCTCAGAGAACATAGAAAAAGCAAAGACAGGTAAATTAAGAAAGAAGTGACACAAGGATTACAGATACAGAATTAACGAACTTTCCTTCCTTCCCTTCCCTTCTCCTTCCCCGTCCTTCCTTCCTTCCTTCCTTCCTTCCTTCCTTCCTTCCTTCCTTCCTTCCTTCCTTCCTTCCTTCCTTCCCTCCTTCCTTCCTTCCCTCCCTCTCTCCCTCTCTCCTCCTCTCTTTCTTTCTTTCTTTTCTTGGAGGGAGTCTTGCTCTGTTGCCTAACTTGGACTGCAGTGGTGGGATCTCAGCTCACTGCAACCTCCACCAACCAAGTTAAAGCAATTCTCCTGCCTCAGCCTCTCCAGTAGCTGGGATTACAGACATGCAACAACATGCCCAGCTAATTTGTGTATTTTTAGTAGAGACGGGGTTTCACCATGTTGGTCAGGATGGTCTAGTGAAGGGATAAATTTTTCCTGAATTTTCAGCTAATTCATTGGATAAGGCAGTAAGACTTTGTAATGCTTTTGTTATGGTTCCGTCACAAGCAGTATTATTAGGGGTAAAAGTACAACATTTGGTTCCAATCATGACACAAACTCCACCTTTCTCTGCTAGTATCATGTCTAATGCTATTCTGTTTTCCCAGGCCATTTGATTGGTGGGTCCTAATCGTTCAACTATACTTTTAATGGCATCTCTAGTGAAATTAACAAATCATTGCCTGTTGTAATAGATGTAATTTATCCAATCTACATTTTTATTTATATTTGACCACAAGAACAATACAAACTCTAATCCTGCAGCTATCTGATTTCAGGCCTTAAATTCATCTGGCATGCCTCTTGCAACTCCAATGGCATCTATATAAACATAAGGGTCAAAGGACCCATAAGGAACATCCCTTGGTTTATGATGCTTTGTTTTTATCTTTTCTGGTTGATGAAATGCCAGAGTGAAAGGGATGGCCAATTGAATTAGAGCACAAGTGCCACTCCAGTTAATTGGCAGTGTCCAGTAGTGGTCCACCACAATACCACCACACATCCACTTGGGGACGGATCAGGGCAGACTGATTGGTCAGCATTCAGAATGGCTTAAGCTCATTGCATCCCTTTAGGTCTTCACAAAATACTAAGTCTTCTCCTTGTTGTGAGAGACACAAGGTAAAATTGGCATCTGGTGACGGAAGCTGGATGGCCCTTGGGGGCTGACCTGCAGGGTGCTGGACTTTGGGGAATAACAGAGAGAGCTCAGCATAATTCATTAACCCAGGCTGTGGGGTGTTGGAAGAGAGGTGCCATACAGTTCATGCCTGGTTGGCTGGAGGACCATCTGAATGGAAAGCGCACAATTTGGACTGCTGGCTGCCATGTGCGCAAGCCTAACAATTGCTTTTGTTTAGAGTGCGGATGGCATATTTAATCCATTCCAGCCAGGCATTTTCATCTTTGTACCCCGTTTCTAGAGCTATAGTCTGCTTTACATATTTTACTTCTGTATCTGTTACCTTACTTCGGTCGGTCTGGAGATGGGAGGCGAACACTGGGCCCAATACGTTTGGGGAGAGAATCGGGTCTCATACATTCCCCTGATTCTGGGTCTGGATTTCTTTATTGTTTCTAGCTGATGGCGTAGCCAACCTCAGAAAGAAGAGGTTGGGATCCTTTTCTGTAACATCTGCTTCTAATCCATACCATTTGAGTATGAAGAGTTGTTGGGCCGTTTTTGGGGATTGTCTATAATTAGCGATAAGAGGTTACACTGCAATGGCTTACAATTTGGTTGGGTGGGACCACAAATAAGTTGGAGTTTCTGTTTCAATCCTCCCAATTTATTTGAAGAAGGGGGCCTGGCTGTCCACCCTCCATATTGGGTGGTCTATCAAACATCCAGTCACCCCAGGGATTTTTTAAGGCTACATAGTTATACTTGATTGACTCACTATGATATGGACATAGATACTTATTTACATTTGATAGCTGCTTTTGAGCTCATTTGTCTCCACATGAGACAACTGAACAAGCATCGAACTGAAGGGTTAAAAGATGGTTTGTTTGAGTCACATTGATGAAGAGGTGACCTTCTGTTGGAAAGAAAATGGAAAATAAATAAGTTATTATTAAGCCCTGATTAGAATTAGAATTAATTTGGTTGGGGTGAGCCCTAGGGCGATGGCTCATTTGCGTATGTTGAACCAGCCTTGCATCTTTGGGATATAAGAGCTTAAACCAAGAATAGTGTTCAGGAAGTGAGCAGTGAATTAGAATGTTGTGAAGTTGTCCTCTCTCGTCACTGTTTCACTTGTGAACTTAAGTAAGTGGTTTACTCTTTATTTTATCCTCTTCACATGGTGAGAATAATGCTCGCCATACCCATATCAATAGGGCAATGTGAAGGAACTTGAAACTGTAACCTACTATTCATTTATATTTATTCACGAGTATGTCAAAAAGAAAGCACTGAATCTTAAAGACATAGTGAAGATGGAAGCAACTGATAATATCACATGATAGAATAGGATAGTGGTAACATACTAAAGTCACTAATATATATGATATCCACAACACTAAATATGCATGGATTTGTGTTTATCTCCTATATCTCTTACCATGAAGTTAAGATGTTTATAAAGATAGCCAAATAAACATAAATATAGGTGACCTTTCAGATATGACAAGATAATAACCTGTTCAATGAAAGTATCTCAACACCCCAAACTTTTTAGCCTCATCTGTTCTCACATTTGGAAGATAATTAATCACAGGTAACACACGAAGATTTTCAAAGTATTTATTCAGACATTCATTTTGAGATTTCTCTAACTAATGTATGGAGTAACATATCTAAAAGTTTAGTGATGTTAACTTGGCCATATCTTAGGATACCTTTAGTCAGAGGAGTAAATATTCTTATTCGACTATGGGCTTAATAATTAAAATTTCTAAATTAGTTAGTTAGAAACTAATTTAAACTAATTAGTTAGAAACTAATTTTCTAAATTAAATTAGTTAAATTTCTAAAAAATATACAAAGAGTAAGTGATAACTGAGACACAAAGTTTAAGAAAAAATGGAAATTTACATAGATACACACAATAAGTTGTTTTTGTATTAATGATAATGGCTGATTATCAAACACTTGACTCTTTTTATCAGAAAGAGTGCCTTTTTCTAGTAAATGATTAGCCAGAAACACAAATTTGTGAAATTGTGTTACATTTATGTGACAACACTACAACATAAGGTATTTTTCAGGAGTGTAAATATATTTTATTTCCTTAACATTTATTTCTAGAGACATCAGGGTCATAAAAATAATTTTACAAATTCTCAATAATGTCTTTTAATATCTGGAAAACAATTATTGTATATTGGCTTAAAAATAAATCACAGGCAAATGAAAATATGGAGATACAGAAGAGGACTACAAAAAAGTGTCATTGTTTTCTGAGAGTACATTATGGAAAATTTTCATAGTTGTATGCAGAAATTTCAATTAGGTTTCATAGGACACATAATAGGTTAGAAAAAAACTTAGAAAAATATTTATATAAAAATTATATGACTCTATAGTTACAGACATTTGCAGATTTTGAAAATGTATTCACAAAATGAATGACATTTCTGAATTTAAAAACTTTACATGAAATATTTTGGTTGTAAACGGATTTTTCAGGGTATTGCATTACAATCATACCAAAAGAAATATAACAGAAAAAAAAACATAAAACAAAAGATAAAATTACTTTTGTGTATCAGTCAGCATTCTCTAAGGAATCAATCAACATATATTTATATATCTTCCATAAAGATAAGGCGTTGGGGTGTGTGTGTATGTGTGCCAGTTTCTTTAACTGAATATCTATATACAGAGATTTAACTACATATGAAATACATAGATATGTATAGAGAGATATATATGTGTATAAAGAGGTTTATATGAAAAATAAATACATGAGTATGAGGGTGGTAGGTCCAAAATACATAGACTGGCGGCCTGAAAAACCTGGAAAAGTAAGAATTAATGTTGCAGTCATGAGGTAGAAGTTCTTCAAGAAACCTCAGCATTTGCTCTTAAGTTCTTTTAACTGATAAGATGAGCCCACACACCATTAAAGGATGATCTTTACTTAATGTCTAAAGATTGAAAATAACAACCACTTCTACCAAATACCTTCACAACAGCACCTAGATTATTGATTTATTAAGTAGCTGGGTACTATAGCCTACCTAGCTAAGTGGGTGTGTAAAACTAACCATCATACTTTGTTAAAGTTGTTTTTAAACATCTATTACAACATCATTGAACATTGTGTGTAAATTAACCTCTATACTCAATGGTGTTATAAAATTGTATATAGACAAATACATAGCAAAAAGGAATTCTAAACAAAGGGAAATAAAATAAACACAATCCCTTCTTCATGTTTGCTGATTCAATATTTTCTACATTAAATCTTCACACTTATTGTCTGGATTTTATGCAACCATGAGATATTTTATATTTTTTACACACTTGCTGAGTAATTTTAAATTCTGCTAGGATTTGAACAGGGCCCAGAGCAAGGATTATTTCCATTGCCTCTTTTGAAACTCAGTAAAAATGTGTATTAGAAAAAATAATTGCAATACACTGCGTATTGGCAAAGTGACTCAAAGTCATAGTACAATGAATGTGAACATTCTAGTGTGACATTCTGGAACTATTAAAGTGAATATATAGGACTCAGAGCCAAGGACAGCCCCTTTCAAGAGTCACATCAGCAGCTACCATATTCTAACCAGAACAATTTCTGCATCAAAATTGTGGCTATAATTTTCATCTTTGGTTTCTTTTCCACATAGGCTTCCCGTATTTTATTGATGAGTTTATTTATGAATTCCAAAAAAATTATCTTGATTTAGATTCCTGATACATTAGTAAGAGGTACTTTTTAAGAAGTGTAAACATCAATCCCCATTGCTTTCTAGTTAAGACCACCATACCCTGAAATGTGGTTTGTAACACTACATAAATGAGATAAATAGATAAAGTCCTCACTGGCTATAAAATGTCAAACTGAAAAGATCTCAAAGACAGAGAGTACATAAAGAAATTTTATAAAGTCCTGTGTGAAAATGCTGTGTCTCCCAAGAAATCCATATTCTTTAAAAATGGTCCAGTCAGCAACAGAGTGGGAGATTTTCTGTATACTTAATAGCTAAGACAGTCAATACTCTTTTGGAACTACCATTAGAAAGAAAAAAAAAAGATAATGATTACAATTTGACAGAAAATAAAGCTGATGAATAAGCCAATTTCAAAACCTCTCAGGCTAGTGGTAAATCTCTTGATCTAAATTAAATGGTATAAGCTCCACACTGCCACATGGTACAATATTATAACTCCTATTTCTTTTTATAGTACATTTCACTTAGATTTTTAGAAAGATGTTATGAAAAATTTAAAGAATACATAGTATTTCCCTGTCACAAAAATATCACATATTTTTATTAAAATGCTGGATTATTTCTCTAAATTATATTCCATATAACTGTTTTTCTAAACATAGAAGATGGTGTTCATATTTTTAAAGAATAAGTAAAAAATACTGGCACCTCTTCAAGACTGAATCCTTTTGCATCACAGAATATTTCTTAGCATTATATCTATGATAGTAAATAGGTAAAAATTCAAAAAGAAAACATGAATAAAATTTTACTAAAGGAATAAAAGTACATTACTAACTCTTCTAAAGCACTTAGAGCTGTCTCGTGAAAAAAGTAAAATAAATGACAAGAAAATGTGACTTCTAGGGCAGTGCCTTTGATCTGAACATATTATGTAAGCATATAACATTTTGCAAAACATGTAATCTTCATGATAATCCATGAAATTGTTTACCTACTTTAAGATGCTTACCACAATTGATCCAGAAAAGCTAGTTTATTTTCTTTGTAATAAAATATTATTGGTTGATTTTTAATGGAATTGAATAGAACAATGAGGTATTTATTTTCACCACATATGGCAGAGAGCACATTTCATTTTATTTTATTTTATTTATTATATTTTATTTTTTGAGATGTCATCTCACTCTGTTGCCCAGGTGGAGTGCAGTGTGTTATCTCTGCCCACTGCAATCTCTTGCCTCCTGCGTTCAAGCAATTCTCCTGCCTCAACCTCCCGAGTAGCTGGGGCTACAGGTATGTGCCACAATGCCCAATTAATTTTTGTATTTTATTAGAGACCAGGTTTCACCATGTTGGCCAGGCTACTCTCAAACTCCTGACCTCAGATGATCAGCCCACCTTGGCCTTCCAAAGTGCTGGGATTACAGGCCTATCCAAAAATATGTTTTCTCTTCACTAAAGAGGAATCTTAAGTAATGTCATATAGCAGAACTAGCTTTATAAGTCTCTAAAATTTGATTAACACATAAAATATATTTGCAATAATAATTTATTGGTCATTTTTGCTCTAAATTATGTAGAAACAAATGGAGTATTCTAAAGAAAAAGATATATTGTTTTGCTGTTTCTTTGGTTTCTCTATTCAAGTCCAATTGGGATAGTTTTCTTGGAAGTATGCTAACTACCATCATTCAAGAATGAAGTTAGGGTTTTATAAAGCAAAGCAAATTCTTATAGTATAGTCAGTTGGTTTTGGGTGATACTACTATAAAGTGCCTATTTTCTAATTTTTAGCTCCACCAAAATATTATTTTTTGGACGTCTGAGGGTGTGTGTATTTGTGTTTGTGTATCTTCAATCAATTGGTTGTAAGCATCCATGTCAAATACATATTTACAACATACCAACTCAAAACGTGTATATATGCAGCATGTGTACTAGGCCAGATGACATTTCCAGCCTGGCATCAAGAATGGATGAGTATGTTGACTTGGATACAATATTTGGCTGGTTGTTTCATATTTTTTTCCCAGCCATAGCAAAAAATAATTATCCCATATATTTGCAATGTACAAAAATACTAATTGATGAGCATGTCACCTTTTTTTATTGCTCATAGGTGTATGCTCTAGACACTGTTGTCTTAGTATGAAGGAATATGTTTGGTTAGGATTGGAGAAATTTAAATTGTAAGCTCCTCTTTTCTTATATCACTAGTCATTTCGGCACCCTAAAATAATTTATACCAACATACCAAATAACTATTCTCCTGCTCTGTGATGTAATTCATTGAGGCTCAAAGTTAGCATTAGTGCTTTTATACTTATTTTTTTAACAATCCTGGGGCAAATTCTTCTTAACTATGTTCAAAATACCATGTCAGAATATTCCAATCACATCTACAGAGGTTACCTCTGGCAGACTTGAAATACATAAAGAAAAGGACTTGTTCAATAACGAAACAAATCATTCACAGATATTATTTTTAAAAAGTTCCATTCATATGAAATTACTACATCTCAATACATGTAAATTTATGCATATAATTTGATAATATTGAAAATCTATTGACTTTTTGCAATGTTATAACATAATATTTTAAAATTATCTAAGTATCATTAATTACCTTTTGAATAAATTTTCTTTTTAAAAAAAGTTTTAGATTTACAGAAAAATTGAAAAATAGTGGAGAGGTTTATCGTATACCCTTCACTCAGTTTCCCTTGTCATTAATATCCTACATTACTGCATTTGTTATCATTAATAAACAAATATAAATACACTCAATAAAGTCCATAGTTTATTTTGATTTTTGAAGTATTTACCCATTGTATGTTTTCTCTTTTAAGTTCACATATAGAAGACAGTCACATTTAATTGTCATTTCTCATTAACCTTTCCATCTGTTACAGTTTCTCAGAATTCTCTCAATTGTGATAACCTTGCCAGATTTGAAATGAGGCATTTTCTAGGATATCACCAGTTGGAATTTGTCTAATGTTTTTCTTATCATTAATACTGTGGCTTTTATTTCTGAGGAGAGAAAAACCACATAACTAAAGAATTATTTTTATTGCATCATATTAAATGCACATACTGTCAACATTATTTATGACTGACAATGCTGACTTTGATAACTTCACCGAGGTAGCATTTGTCAGGTTGTTTGATAGTAAAGTTACATTTAAAAATCTTTACACACTGTACAATTTGGCAGAAAGTTGTTATGCACAGCTCACACTTTAAAAGTTACACTATACACACCTCACAATTATGATCCTTGACAGTGCTGTATCTACATAAATTATTTGAACTTCTTCACAGAATTTGTATCTTCTCTCCCATTGATGTACTCAATCATTTATTTATATCAGAAAGACTCACAAGTGTTTCATTTATACTTTGTATTATTTCCCACTACTACTTTTTTGCTTCAGTTTCTCCAGTTTGGCTACTGTGAGCTCTTGCAGATGACTCCTATATTCTTTTCACATGTTTCTATCAATTTTCATTTTAGCATTGTCTCACTTGCTTCCACTACAAAATGCCAGGCTTACGCTATGTATTTTCCTTCCCAGTCATAAAATCAACCCTTTCTTCAAAGAGCTATAGTGCTTTTTATTGGATAACAGTATTAGGAACTAAGGTCTGAGTGCTCATTGTTCCCAAAGGGCTCAGTCCCTCTCTGGTGACAGAGAGAAAAATATATATGCTTGAATTAATCCATGTGTGTGCATATATCTATGACTACATAGACAGACAGATAGATTGATATAGATATATAAAATGTCACAAAGTGTTCTTTTCTTTATTATTACAATGTCTCCTTTGGATATTTTTTTCTTTGACTGTAACTTTAAAATCAGTTTTTCAATATCAACAAAATAACTAGCTGGGATTTTAATTGGTATTGTGTTTAATCTAAAATTAAGACATAAATAATTTATACATCTATATGGAATATATGTATATATTCATAAATATATGCATAGACATGAATTAATTCAAACACTACATATATAGTCATAGATATGTAGATACGTCATATATATATGTATATATATATATATACGTGTATATATATATATATACACACATATATATATATACACAACTATATTTTATTAAGCTAAACATGAGTTTATAATGATGTCTCCAATTTTAATTCATTACCACATGGGTCATTCTTCTTTTCTCACCTTGCTTGTCTATGAGTTCCCAATCCCACAGTGACAAACCTGACTCCCACTATCTCCCTTTCTTTTTCTTAATCATTTTATTCCAATAAAAATGTATGACACTGTGATAATTGTTAATCTATACTTACTTAACTACTTTATCAACTAGATATTATGCTTGTATGCACTTCCTTTTGCCTCTATCATTGCAGATCACTATCATTGCCAAAGTTACTTAGGCCATCATCCCTCCTTCCATGACCTCCAGTGAGGTTTTTTATTATTTTGTAATAAAGCTAGTTTTGTTGTCTCAGGCTGTATACACATCTTACAATTCATTCTTTCTACTATGAAGTTCTTTTGGTTTTGCAAAATTCATAAAGTCTTATGTCCAGTAGTACAGTATCCTACAGAATCAATTTGCTCGCCCAGAGCACCTATGTTTTAATTACTCATCCCTCACCCCAAATCCCTATCAATCACTAACACTTTTAATGCATCAATTATTTCACTCTTGCAAAAATGTTGTAAAGTTGCTATCAATGCAATTGTTTTTTTCAAACTTATCAATATACATTTAGATTTCTTCATATTTTTATTGCTTTGTAATTTATTTCTTGTTATTGCAGAATAATATTCCTTTACACAGATGTACCACAATCTGTATTTCCATTTGCATTTGAGGGTCATTTTGATTGCTTTTAGTTTGGAAGTTATGAATAAAGCTGTTATAAATGTAAGCATGTAAGTTTATGTTTGAATTTTTTTTTATCTTAATCAGTTAAGTATCTAGGAGAACAAATGAAGGATCATCTAACAAAACTATATTTAGCTATGTAAGGGATTGAGAAACTGTCTACCAAAGTATGTCATTTTGCATTTTCACAAGCAATGAATGAGAACTCCTTTTGATCTACATTCTCACCAGTATTTAGCATTGTCAGGTTTTGGGGATTAAAACCATTTTATGTAGTGTGTAGTGATGTCTCCTTGTTGTTTTAATTTGCAATTTCACAATGGCAAGTGATAATGAACATCATTTCTGTTTAATTATAATCTGCCTATTTGCTTTATTTACAATATTTTGCTGATTTTATTGGTATGTTTTGTATATTGGTAGTGTGATTTCTCCAATTTTTTCCTCTTTATTGTTGCATTGACTCCTTTGGGTATTTTTTCTTTCAATGTAAATTTAAAAGCAGTTTTCCAATATTCATAAAATAACTTGCCAGGATTTCCATTGGTATTACATTTAATCCATATATCAAAATAGATAAAAAATTATACCTTAATATTGAATATTCCATTACATGACCATGAATAACATTTCATATTTTTAGACTTTCTTGGATTTCTTCCATCAGTCTTAGTTTTGCATATAGTTTTTGTATATATTATATTTACACCTAAAATATTTATTTTGTGACACTGTTGTAAATGACTTTGTGTGTATAATTTAAAATACCAATTGTTAGTTGTTGATGTATATAAAAGAAGTTAAGCAATAATAGTTAAAGAGCATTATGCAGAATTTGGGTGATTGGAATTGAACATAATATTTTTGTAAACGTAAATGAACAATGGTGTTCTACTGGTGGGTTACAGAATTCCCAGTTTGTAAGATTTAAAAGCAGGTAGAGATATGTGTTCTCTTCCTGTAATAGTATCCTATAGAAGTATCATGTTCCCAGAAAAAGAAATAAGTATATGTCATAACTATGGAAAGCATTAGATAGATGCAAATTTTCACTTATTCTTGCATGGTGTTGGAGTATTTCCATGTGAATGAGAAATTTCCCATCCACGGAAAGACGGAAGAAAAAGTTGCCCCAATAAATAGTGGTTTTTGAAGTACTGAAAGATCAATGAGCTATCACCAAAGGGAATGATGGGTAGACAAAATAGAATCAAAGATGACCTTTGATTTAGCAAATGTTAGCCTCTAGGAACTATATGACATGTCAGAGAAAATGGAGATAAGACAGTGGTTGATAGCAAGGTTTTATCCCTTTAGAATATACATTGTGTATCTTTCCTATTGCAATCTACTACTGTGTCTAGAAATAATTTATTCTCAAAAAACTCATCCGCATGAGTATTTTGATTTTTGCATTGCCTTCTAGATTCCAAGTAAATTAGAAATTTTAAAATCACAATCTACTTGAAAACAAAACTGGTTCTGTGGATTATTTAGAAACAACCCACTTCTGAGGGTTCTTTAAAAGTAGTTAGTAAAAATAATTTTGATGTGTTTTACAAATACACAAATGTCTCTAAAAAATAGAAATATTTGTCTTACCAGAGTGTTCTTTTAAGATGTCTATATCAGCTATAATTCTTTCAAGTTTTGCACAAAATTTGAAATGTTTATTATGTTGATGCCACCAAGATACCTATCATTTATTTTCCAAAACTATATATACTGGGAAAATTATATTCAAAATAAGATATAAATTTCATTTAGCAAAATGGCCTAAAAGGTACCCTTTAATATGTGAGCCATGCTATGATACACATTTGTCAAGGTTTTACAGAACATGAATTATTTACATAACCCCCAGTTTCTAAATATGCCACAAAGATAAATGAGTAATCTTACTACATGCAACATTTTTACATTCCTCCCACTGTCTAAAAGCTAGACATCTTTAATATCCCAAACAAGAACTGATTGGCTCGTGCCACCTGTTCAGCAAAAATTCAAAGCCATTTATTTGTATGATATAAACAAGTATAAAATAAGTATACTCTTTTCAGAATATATAAAAATATACTCTAATGAGAAGTGTCAGCAGAAAATAAAAAAAGAGAAGCCATGATTTTAAAACATAATTTTGTCAAACATCTAATACAGTATATGCATGGCAAACTTAATAAATATGACTTTCTTTTCTGAATACACCATAGTTTAAAAATGAAAGGCTTTTATATTAGGTAGAGCTCTCTTTTGCCAGGTGTGCTGTCTGAAAAGGTATGTATTCTCTAAACATTTATTTCTGCATCAATAAATAATGCTTAATTCATGTTTCTTGCAAATATTAAATAGTAAAATTAATGAACAATAATTACTGGAATAATAGAAAAACTCAAACAGTAGCCATTTTTGAAATAAATCTTGTAAGATGAGTTGCAATGAAAAATGCCATACCATACCATTCATATATATTTTCATCATCATGCATGTTTTGTGAAATTGCTTGAATAAAGAGCTTAATTTTAATAATTGATGATGTCATTATAAATACTAGTAGAACTAAAATATTTTAAATTGCTATAACTGAGTACCAAGCTATCCCAATTTACTGGTGTAAAACAATGACTCTTCTCCTATGCTTTTAAATTGTGTAGTTCAGGAATTTGTGCAAAGTGCTGCTGGAGACCTCTCTTGGATTGCCTCACATTGTTCAGTTAAATGTCAGGGGGCTACAATGATGTGAAAACTTGAGTAGTCTGGGCATCCATAATGGCTGCCAAACATGGCTGGCAGATAATGCCTTCTGTTATCCAGAAACTCTGCCAGCACTCTTAACTAGAGCACAAATACATGGCCTCTCCAGCATGGCAGTCTCAGAGGATATGGATTTCCCCAGAGTAAATTTCTAAATATAACCAAGTAGAAGTTATTTGATTTGTACTCCTAGCTTTGAAAGCCATCATGACCACATTGTAGTCATAAGCCATCCCAAATTCAAGAGGAAGCAACATAGATGATCATATCTGAATTCAATAAGAGGCTGCTTTAAATTGTTAAAATATGTGGGGGATGGAACGTAGACATGAGTCACTTCTGTCTATGAGGTCATCCTTCAGAGAATGGTTATACAGTGAATTCTATTCTGTGACTTGCTCAGGGAAGGTTCAAGTTTTCTGATGAGCCAGACATTTGTTTATTTGATCATCTGTACTACAATTGGATGAGTAAGTGCACATAATTAAAAGTGAAGTATTAGGGGTTTTTAGAAATACAAACTTTAAAAAGAACAGATATAGAACATTTTCCAATTAGTTTTATTAATAATACTGTATCAATCAATAAATAATATTGTGGAATAATGTTGAGAAACATGTAACTGATGAGTCATTTTTCAAAAGAAGAGAGAGACAAAATCAAGGAATAATGTTTAAAACAATTAACAGAAGAAACACTAACAAAAGTATCATGAAACAGAAAAATATTTTTAAATGTTTATACAAAATTTAAAAAAAGTGAACATTATAAACAAGTTTTGACAATTGCTTCTTTGATTTTATCTTTATATTTTAAGAGCTTATTAACTGCTAAAATAAACTACAATTTTTGATATAAGAAAGAACTTCTGGGCATTCAGTTATTGTGAGCATATTTTTACAAAATACAAACATTGATTAAAATGGCAAAATGTTTTCTATTACTTAGTGAAGCAATATCATCGACTGTCATAAGTAACACTTAGGTAAAATAGCTGCATTATATCCCCTTTTAAAAGAAACTCAGTAAATGTAGCTTAAGAATTATATGTAGCAATATATATGTAGATCCAGAAAACCCCATTCTAAAATATTAGGTGTAGATATAATTTGTATTTAAGATTTTACTTTTTTTTTGGATTTCCAAAATAAAAGTAATATGTAGGTGTACCTTATGTTATATAATGCAACTTTTAGGATCTAAGAAAACACCCCCCATCAAACACATTCATGCTTCTTCAAATAAGTTTAGGAGTACTCACAAATATAGACTCAAAGTACATTCAATTCAATTCAAATCAAATTTGACAGCAACAGTAATAAATACTTTTTTGTCAGAATATTATTGGTTTTGGATTTTTAGATGTATGAAGTAATCTCTCTTTCTTTCAATTTATATACCTGTGTACATGTGTATGTGTATGTGTGTGTGTACATGTGTGTATATTATATATTTTTAATATAACTTTATGAATATTCACAATATATGGAATAAAGTACCTTAAATTCATGTCACATAAAATTTTATAACATCAGTAAAAACATTTTTTTCAGAATATTACAGTTTTCAAATAAGGAATTTTGAATATGTATTTTGAATATATATATATATACACACACAGATACATACTTTTTTGTTTTCTTTTGTGATTTATATCTAATTTATCCTTGAATAGTGAATACATCACATATATAGTGTGTATAATATATGCACTATATGCACTATATAGGGTTATGTATATGAAATATATATGTGTGTGTATACATATATATATTGGTATATAGTTAATGGAAGAACACAAAACAATAAATTTATAAAATAAAGTTATAAATACCCATATTTTAGAAATAACATTAGAAAAACGAATTTTTAGCAAAATTAACCATAGGTAAATGTGAATTTTGCTTATATTGGTAATAGATTGTAGGATGGGTCCCTAGATGGCTTTGGCTGACACAGTTCTTGCTCTTCTTTTTTATGATTTTTTGAATTCTTATAAATTTTAGCATAACCACAGGATATACTAACAATACTACATTATGAGGTAAGAAGGAGGTGTCTGGTATATCCCAGGCTGTGTTAGTCCATTTGCATTGCTATAAAGGAATACGAGATACTGGGTTTATAAAGAAAGGAGGCTTATTTGGCTCACAGTTCTTCAGACTATATGGAAAGCATAATGCCAGCATCTGCTTCTGGTGAGTTTCTTAGGAATCTTTCAATAATAATGGAAGGCAAATGAAGCCAGCATGTCACATGACAAGAGAGGGAGCAAGAGAGAAGAGGGAGTTCCAGGCTCTTTTAAACAACCAGATCTCATATGAACTCATAGAGTGAGAACTCATTCACAACCATGAGAACAACTCCAAACCATTCATGAGGAATCCTACCACTAATCCAAACACCTTGCAGACGGCCTCACCTCCAATGTTGAAAATGATATTTGAACACGAGATTTGTGACACATGTCATTCCAGCACTTTGGGAGGCTGAGACAGGAGGATTGCTTGAGCTTAGGAGTTCAAGGCTGCAGTGAGCTAAGATCTGCCACTGGAGCCTGGGTAACAGAGCGAGATCCTGTTTCAAAACATGAACAAACAAACAAAACCATGAGATTTGGAAGGGAAAAACATACAAATCATATCACAGTCCATGTCCTTATTCCTCCTATAGCAGGATATTCTGCAACACTCAAGATCCATGAGCCAAGAATATAACCCCAGTACAGAGTGCTCTTTGGGGCCTCTGAGCTCTGGCATGTGCAGTTAAGTTTCCATCTACTATGGTTAACATTCCTGAGCCTTAGAGACTGACTCATCAAAAACCCTAGGCTTTTACTGTCCCTTGCTGCCTATTTATTAACAATAAATTTACTTCCTTCAACTTCTACTGTCGATGTTCTGCCTCATTGGGCTTATGAAACAGTAAAAATTGCAGCCCAAGATGCAGCAGACTGAAGTGGTAATCTATGCACTGTGAACCTGTTTCATAAATACACACAAACTACATATGAATATTATAGAAATTTCATTCATATTCATCAACAAGTTGAAGCAATGGCTGAATCTATGAACTGTGGTATAGCCATACAATTACATATTATTCTGAGATTAAAAATAAACCATTAAGCAACATAGACAACAAAACAGATGAATCCTGTATATAAATGTGTTGATACGTGAAAAAAATAGTCTGAAAAGGCTACTTACTGTATGATTCCAATTATTCAATATATTGGCAAAGGCTAAACTGTAATCCTTTAACTCTAGGTAAAGGATTAATTGTTACCAGACAAAATTCCATCTTCCCTGGGCATCTTTCCTGAGCTTGGTAGACTGACTTGCCATAGATACTAGGCTTCTGTTTATCCCTGCTATCTCTCTGTGAGTAATAAATCTGTTTTGCCTGGTAATATGTGAGTGCTCTGTCTTTCTGAAATCAGGTAACTGCTAAAGAATCTTTGCATGGGTACATTAGATGTTTTAAAAGGAGAATTTTGTCAAGTTATGCTACTAGCTAATCTATGACAAGTTTCATTTTAGCATGAATTAGTTTAGGCAAATTACTAAAACTATTTTTTTCTTTGAAATAATAGTTTTACATTCTAAAATGAGTATGTTGGATAGATAACCTCTCAGTTTTCTTTCAATCTAAAAGTTTTAACAGGATTATCATAACGACTGTTTCAGAACCTGTTATTTTAATCATATTTAATAAAATATCCACTGCAAAATGAAAACAAATCTGAATTTAAACAAGAAAAGTTTAATTAGAAATATTATTGCTATAAGTAGAATAATTCAAAGTCAAGAAATGCAAACATTTCAAATCAAATGGAAAGAGTCATTCAATTTATAGAAAAAGTGGGCAGTAAATAAGGAGAAATTAAGAAAATGGGGAGAAATTATCAGCAGGGTAGCAGGGTAAGGCAGGAGAAGTGTCTCTCTGTGGCCAGCCTATTCTCAAGATAGACTAATATGAGAGCCCATTATATGTTTTAGTGCTTACTCAGCCTTCAGAGCAGTGGAGTCAGGAAGCCTTTAGGAAAGAGAGAAGCCTGACCAAAGCTTTGTCAAAACAGAGAAGGGGATAAGAAATAGGCAATTGTGAACATTTGGCAGCAATTATGTCCCACAGAGATGAGTCTCCTTCTCTGAGTATCTGAGCATTCTAAACCAATCTTTTCCTTTACTACCGAATCTCCAGGTCCTTTTTTTTTCTCTTAAATAGACTTTATTTTTAAAAACAGTTTTAGATTCCTAGGAAAAATTAAGCAGAAGTACAGAGGATTCCCATATACTCCTGCCCCCACCAACACACGCACGCATAATCTGTCTCATCATAAACATCCCCCTTTCGAGTTGTACATTTTTACAGTTTATGAACTGTGTTTGAAACTGGCTAAACTGTCACATAGAACTGATATTTACTAGCTTTTAGATACATAGAAATTGACCCTCCCACTCTTAAGATTGAAACTTACATTTGTCTTATCTGAGTTTCTTCCTCAGGAAACTGACTTTCAGGCCTTCCAGATAGTATCAAGGAACTAAAACTTACCAGATTACCACATTTAGACAATGAGACCCAAGTCCCCTCACTCATGATAATTACCTGACCAACAACCTTCTTGTTGACACAACTCATCATACTTAGCCCTCCCTAGTCCTGTTTTCAAACACATAGTTACATTTCTTCTTTCTTATGTAAACCCCTAAATTTATCCAGTTGAGGAGATGGTTTTGAGATTGATATCCTAACTCTTCAGCTGTAGCACCTTCCAATATCTTATTTCCTGGCAATACTTATTGTCTCTGTGATTGAATTTCTATATGGTGAGCAATGAGACCTAGACCAAACCTCTGGCATTTTGGTAACACATTGGCACATCATTACCACCCAAAATTCATAGCTTGCAGTAAATACTTCTAGACAATAGAATTAGCACAAAAAGGAAATGAGTGGATGGGCACAGTGGCTTATTCCTGTAATTCTAGCACTTTGGTAGGCTGAGTAGGGCAGATCACTTTTAGCAACAAAAGACAGACTGCTAAGCAGACAGGGATGGGTCCCCAGTGAAGGCTGATCTTCAAGCCAAAGACAGACTGAAAGCTGAAAACCAAGCTGCTGATTCCAGTTGCAGTTCATGGCGAGAGTGAGAACTTCCCTGATGCCTTTCAACCAATTGAATGGTGCTTTTTCCAAGATCACCCATGGACAAATCAGCACATGCTCCCTCCTGAGCACATAAAAACCCCAAACTCGGCCACACAGGGAGCTACCTACATTCAGGTTCCCTCTCTGCTAAGAGCTTTACTTCAGTCAATCAATAAAATTTGTATTTGCCCTACTTACTCTCCAGTGTCCACATAGCGTATTCCTGTGGAACAAGAACCCAAACTCACTGAGCTGCAGGTGGCAGAAACAAATGAGCTCTAACATTCTCCTATTCACTGAGCTGCAGACATAAAAAACAAGAGGGAGCTGTAACATTTCTTAGAGGCTCAGACCTTGGGACAACCCTGAGCAAAAGCCATTATACTCCTTGGGGCTCCGCAGTTGTTGGCATCGCTGAATTTTCAGGCACCACTGTGTGTCCCTCATCTAGATGCCAGCACCCAAAGTGGAAGCTGCTTGTGGCACACCTGGTCCAGCCAGCTGTGGAGCTGTGGCAGGCACAAGATCTGGTCTGGTAGTGCAAGCTACATGCATCCTGGCAGGCCATGGAGTTGGAGCAAGCCTGGTAGTCCTGAGCAAGGCCCTGGGTAGAGGTCATGGTGGCTGCAGGATGTTCACTTGTCAAAGCAGCACTGAATAAATCCTGTAACATAGTAACTCTTCCTCCTGCTCGTCCAGCAATGGAGGAGAAAAAGTCACTGGGAGCTCTTTTCCAGCTCACTGAACTACAAAAGCTGCAACATTTTGGGGGGGGGCTCATCAAGGATTGTCAGAAGAGTAAGTAAGTGCTGACCCATCACTTGGATAGCATGGCTAAAGGGAACAGAATTGCTGGAGAGAATTTTATTAATTCCCCATCACACTCACTTGTTGGGAATGTTGGCTTTTTTCCAATCTGGTTTCTGTTAATGAAGGTCTAGCTATAGCATGGGATTGGAAGTAGGTTCTTGGGCAATTGAGGATCTCCAGCTGAGGCTACACATTGGCGATACTCAAAGACTTCTGGACTGATTCCAGTCTCCAACATCCCATTAGGTTGTTAGCACTAGGACATCCAACTTTTCTATCTCATTTACTTTTTTTCTTTTATAGCTGTCATGGCCCCTATCTGTGTGTGTGTGTGTGTGTGTGTGTGTGTGTGTGTGTGTGTGTGTGTGTGTGTGTGTGTGTGTGTGTGTACACAATGTTAAGGGTGTTGTTACAAATCACAGAGATATATAACTGGGTAGAATGTGCATTTGGCTCAGTCATCAGGAGTATAATTCAGAACAATGTGGTTTCTGTCTATTCTTAGAAGCAAGGAGGATGTTATGATTTTGAGTCCTCTTTCCCCTGTTGAAGAAGCTCATTAGCACAGGGCAAAAGGCTACTTCTCCCAAGTACCTTCCCTCCCTTGCATTTAGGTTTGTTTCCCCCCATCGCCATATCAGGAATCAACATACTCCCATGAATACAGGGAGCTTTTCTAAGCAATGGATTTTTTTTTCTCTTGAAAGACATCTTATTAGGCCAGGTCCCCAATTCCCGAGACTCCCTTTCTTTCTCTTGTTTTAGGAGGATCTGTTTCCATAGCTTCACTTTACTCCAGTGTATTTCCCAAATACTCCAATGTATTTTACAAACTTCAGTTTGGAACACTGAAAAGAAAGCTAGATACGAGGGACCCAGAGACAGTTGACAGCTAAAAGCTAGGGCAAAGCACAGGTAAGTAGGACGTCCTTGCTGACTAGACCTTTCTGCTTCATAGTAAAGAACTTGCTTACATCCATGGTGTAGAGAAGGTCTAGGGAACCCAAGGGTTACTTACAGTGAAAGGCTAGGGCAAAACATAGGTAAATGCTACTACTTCTACTGACTAGGCTTTCCTGCTTACTGAGTGGAGGTTGCACTCACATCCATGAGTGATGCCTATCACAGCCACTAGGACTCAGGAAAGAAAGGAGGAAAGAAAGAAGGGACATGTTTATTTCTCTCTCACACATATCCTGGGTTTTAGCTGGAAGAGAGAAAGGAACTAAGGGGTGCATTTCTTTTTCTCTTTCATATGGGTGACAAACCTTCTTCAGCCTGCATTCCTTTTGAGAATTCTGAATCACTGGACCACTTTTGACTCTCAGGCTCTGTAGAAAAAAAATGCCTCATATTTATTTGCACAGGGATTTGTCTGTATTATAAATTGCAGGAAGAACAAGCTTGGCCTCAGGGGGAAAGCATTACATTTGATACTATACTGGAACTGGAACTTTTCTGTAAGTGCAAGGGCAAATTGTTTAAGGTCCTATATGTGCAGGCTTTCTTTGCCTTACAGGAAAATCTGGATCTTTGCCAATGTTGTAGTATTAATTCAGTCCTAGTGGCCATCTCAGGAGAGGCTGCAAAGCACAATCACAAGGGACTAGGGAAGCAAACCCCAGAGTTACTTCCAGTGGGGCAGTCAGCTCCCTCCAGTCCATTTCCTCTTGGTGCACCCCATCCTCTCTATCCACATTTCCTCTCAAGTTTGTCCCACTATATAAATCTTGATTTTAAGCCTCACGATGGGTGCCATATGAACATGCCTCGCAATGGATGCCATGTGAATATGGCCCCATTAAGGTCCAGATTCCCTTTTCTCTACAGGACTTAAGACAGGCTTCCCAGAATTTAACCAAATCATTTGAATTCTCCTGGAAGAATGATATGTTACTTTTGAATAAAACCCTACCACTGAGTAGAATGAGCCTTATCCAATCTGAGGAACAGCAGAACCCTTGGAGGACCCTAAATGGGACCACCAAGGATAACATGGGAGAATGGAGGAAGAAATACTTGCAGGTGTGCATATTGGAGGACTTACAAAGGACTAGAACTAAGCTTTTCAATTATTCAAAGCCATCTATAAGAGACCAACGAATCACACTTCCTTCCTAGAAAGGCTAAGATAGGCCCTAATAAAGCACTATCTCCTGATTCAATCAAAGGACAGCCAATTCTAAAGCATAAGTTTATTACTCAGGCAGCCCCTGGTATCAAGATGAAGCTGCAGAAATGGCCCATGGTACCAGACAGTACTTTAGAGAACCTCTTGAAACTGGCCACCTTGGTGTTTTACAATAGGGATCGTGAGGAAGCTAGAGAGAGAGAGAGGAGATTAAAGAAAAAGGCAGAGGCTGTAATGGCTGCTTTGCAGGCTCTCAAATTTCAGCACACCCAAGATATACCTGATAACTGTTACAAATGTGTCAAGCCAGAACATTTTAAAAAGGACTGCCAGGCAGCATGAGGAAGCCACCTCTACCCTGTCCAATCTGTGATAGGGGCCACTGGAGGATGGACTGTCTCTGAAGATGCAGGTCACTAGGTCCAGAGCCAGTCTCCCAAGTGGTCTAGCAGAACTGACAGGTCCTAGGGTTCCGCTCCTTAGCTTCTACGGTTTAGATCACCATTAAAATCTAGAAGCCCTGAGTGATTCTGAAGGTTGAAGGAAGAAAGGTGGACCTCCTCCTAGATACTGGAGCAGGCTTTCTGTTCTTCTCGTCAATCCAGTTCTCCCCTGCTCTCTTACCATGACCATAAGGGGCATCTCAGAAAAACCTTTAACCCAGTATCTTCCCCAACCACTTAGTTGTACTTTAGAAGACCTCTTGTTTATCCCTGCCTTTTTAATCTTGCCTGAAAGCCCAACTACTCTGCTGAGCATGGATAACTACTCTTAGCTCATAAGGGGGCCCACCATCCTTATGACTCCAAGACAGAATTTTTGTCTCCCCCTCGTGAAGACAGATATCAATCAAGAAGCTTGGGCAACTCAAAGGAAAGTTGGCTGAGCCACAACTGCCATACTGGTCCAGATTCATCTTAGGGATTCCACCTTCTTCCCTAACCAAAGACAATATCTTCTAAAACCAGAAGTCAGAAAAAGGCTAGAAGCCATTATTGATAACTTGAAGATGCAGGGCATCCTCAAACCCTGAAACAGCCCTTGTAGTATCCTGATATTTGGAGTAAACAAACCCACTGAGGAATGGAGCCTAGTCCAGAATCTGTGCCTCACTAATGAAGCTGTGGTTCCAATTCATCTGGTGGTTCCCAATCCCTATACCCTGCTAATTCAAATACCTGAGGGCACTAAATGGTTCACAGTCCTGGAACTAAAGGATTCCTTGTCTGCATACCACTATACCCTGACTCCCAATATTTGTTTGTGTTCAAGGATTCTTCCAACCAGACCACCTGACTAACCTGGATGGTGTTACCTCAGGGATTCCAAGACAGCCCCAACCTGTTTGGGCAGGCATTATTACAAAATCTCTCTTAGTTACTCTACCCTCAGGTTAAAGTTTAAAAATATGTATAAGACATTCTCCCCTGTGCCCTAACTGAGGAAATCTCCCTTCAGCAAGGCAGTAAGACTCTTCTTAATTTTCTGGCTAACAGAGGATACAAGGTTTTAAAATCTAAGGCTCAGCTCTATCAGAATTCACTGAAGTACGTATGTCTAGCTTTTTCAGAGGGGACCGGGGTACTAGACAATGAAAGGAATAAGCTTATCTCCTCCTTTTGCCCTCACATTACAAGATTCTGCAGATTATGGATACCCCGATACGATGAGATATCTCGTCCCTTATATCACCTGATAAAGGAAACTCAGGCAGCTAAGACTCACTTCCTAATTTGGAAACCAGGGGCTAAACTGGTCTTTGACTAATTGAAACAAGCCATGCTTGAGGCATCAACTCTTAGTCTTCCCATAGGGAAGACATTCAATCTTTATGTATTAAAAAGAAAGGGAATGGTCCTGGGAGTTCTAACCCAGACTCAAGACCCAGTCCAGAAACCCATAGGCTATCAAAGCAAGCATTTGGTATCTAATAGCTGGCTGATTTGGTATCTAATAGCTGGCTGGCCTGCCTCCTGGCAGTTGCAGCATTAGCCTTCCTGGTAACAGATTCCTAAGTTAACCATGAGGAATAACTTAACCATTTATACCCTACGTAAGACAGCAGGACTGCCATCTTCTAAAGGTAGTCTCTGTCTAATGAATAACTACCTACACAAATATCAAGCTTTGCTATTGGAGGGATCTGCAATCCAGTGAAGAACCTGTCCCTTCCTAAAGCTAGCCACCTTTAACCCAGAGAAAGCTGGAGAGCTTGAACATGACTGTGAACAGATAGTAGTGCAAATCGATATGGCCACAGAAGACCTAAATGAAATCCCCTTAGAGAACCCAGACTAGACTTCCTTTATAAATGCAATTTCTTTTTTATTAGGTTGGTGCAAATGTAATTGTGGTTTTTGCCATTACTTTTAAGAGAACAAGGGATCTATGAAGCAGGGTATGCAGTAATCACCCTGAATGACACTATTGAAGGCATGCCTCTCACCTTGAGCACAAGTGCTCAACAATCTGACCTAATTGCCCTCACAAGAGCACTTGAATTAAGTAAAGGAGAGCAGTTAACATTTATACTGATTGTAAGTATGCTTTCCTAGTCTTCCACGCCCATGTCAATATCTGGAGAGTAACTTCCTCACAGCAAATGGGTTTCCCATTGAATAGCTTCAGAAAATTAAAAGACTACTATCTTTGGTTTTCGTTCTCTTGGAAGTGGCAGCAATGCATCGTAAGGGGCACCAAAAGGGGACAGATTAAATCGCTGAGGGAAATAAGCTGACAAACCAAGCAACTAAATTGACTGTGAGAGGACCCCAGATTCCTGATTGGCATGAGGTCCCTCTTAGCTGGGAGTGCTCCATAAAGGAAATAAAACCCCAATATTCTCCTGTGGAAATAGAATTGGCCGCCTCTCAGGGATACACCTTTCAACTCAAAATGGCTACAATCCAAGGACAGCAAACTTCATCTACCAGCTTCTAGCCAATGGAAAGTTTTTAAAATACTTCACCAAACTTCTACCTAGGTAAGGATAAAACCTATCAACTAGCCCAAAGTTACTCTCAGGTAAAAATCTGCTAAATAGGCCCAAACAGGTTATTAAAGCTATGAGACTTACCTTAAAAATAATCCCCTCAAGTGATGGCTTATCCTCCCTAGAACACAGCGAATGGGAGGCTACCTGAGGGAAGACTGGCAGATGAATTTCGCCCATCTGCCAAAAACAAAGGACATCCATTACTTCCTACTATGGGTAAATAGCTTTACTAACTGGGTAGAGTCATTTCCATGTTGGACAGAGAAAGCCTTTGAAAGATAACAGTACTAATTAATCGGATAATTTCTTGCTTTGGACTCCCTAAGTATCTCCAGAGTAATAATGGCCCTTTCCTCATTCAAGGTAGCTGTAACTCAGAGGGTCTCAAAAGCACTGGGCATACCATACCATTTTCACTGTGCTTAGAGGCCACAATCCTCAGGAAAGATTGAAAAGACAAATGATATTATCAAAAGGCACCTCAGAAAACTGTCTCAAGAGATTATTCTGTAATCTTCTGTTAGAAGAGATTACTCTTCTTTCCATAGCCTTACTACGTGATAGAAACATCCATTCAAAGCTGGGTTTAAGCCCCTTTGAAATAATGTATTGATCACCTTTTCTTACCAATGATTTCTTGCAAGACCAAGAAACCTCAGATTTGATTAAACATGTAACTTATTTGACCTATTTCCAACAGGAAGTGGAGCAACTGTCAGAGGCCCAACCCTGTGAATTAGGACACCTTTATTCAACCCATGGAACCTACGGAACCTAGTACTGGTGAAGGCACTTTCTTTTCCTTCTCCCTCTCTAGCTCAGATTGGGAGGAATATTACACTGTACTTCTTCCTACTCCTTTGGCAGAGAAGATCACTAGAATAGACCCTTTGATTAATTATACTCAAGTAAAGTCCTGGGAAACTAATGAAATTACCTATATTGGCCCAGAGAAACATCCAAAGTACCAATGTGAAAAAATTGGAGACTTCAAGCTAAAAATCACAAAAGAGTCCATTTTCAACCTTCCATGGATATCCTATTTATAATCTCATCTTTGCTTGCTGTTTTTGCCTTTTTTCTGTTTCTCCCCATATGGAGACTTTGCAAAGGACCCCTTAATCCTGAATGCCCATGGGATTCTCTACTCTCCTAAACAGCCATCTCTTTTTTAAAGTTTAACTGACTTCCCACATACAAGATTTAATTTCTTTTACCAGGTGAAACAGCTCTGGCCATAACATTGTTTTCAGAATAATTAGTCTATTTTGTTTTTTATTTTGGTTATCTTTGAAACTAGATTGTGTTATTTTAACTCCTTTTTATATAATAATCGTGTTTGGTCTGTATTAGTCAGGGTTCTTTAGATGGACAGAACTAATAGGATAGACGTATATATAAAGGGAAGTTTATTAAGGAATACTCACTCACACAATCACAAGCTGAAGTCCCACAATAGGTTAACTGCAAGTTAAAGTGAAAGAAAGCCAGTTTGAATCCCAGAACCTCAAAAGTGGGGAAGCCCCCAGGGCAGTCTTCAACCTGTGGCTGAGGGCCTGGGAGCCCTGGAAAACCACTCATGTAAGTCCAAGAGTCCAAAAGTTGAAGAACTTGGGGTCCCGTGTTTGAGAGCAGGAAGCAACTAACACAGAGGAAAAAAGACTGGAAGACTCAGCAAGTCTGCTCTTCCCGTTTTCTTCTCTCTGCTTCATTCTAGCCATGTTGGCAGCTGATCAGACAAGTGCCCACTCAAACTGAGGGTGGGCCTGCCTTTCCCAGGCCACTGACTCAAATGTTAATCTATTTTGTCAACACCCTCACAGGCACACCCAGAAACAACACTTTGCATCCTTCAATCCAATCAAGGTGACACTCAATATTAACCATCACAAGTCCACATATTGTCAACTTGCACCCATACACATCTCCTGAAATTATACATAATCTTCAAAAAGGACAATGATAAAGTCATAAATATACCTAATCAAATGCACATATCCTTTATACCACTGGAAGTGCGATAATTCTTTTTTTTTTTTTTTTTTTTTTTAGAGAGAGAAAGAATAAAAGAGAAAAAAGAAAGAGAAAGAGGGAGAGAGAACGAAAATCTTGGTCTATTGCTCAGGATT
The DNA here is from genome assembly GCA_963574635.1 of Cheracebus regulus. NCBI lineage: Eukaryota > Metazoa > Chordata > Mammalia > Primates > Pitheciidae > Cheracebus > Cheracebus regulus. Next base: position 34,487 of record CAUYQU010024087.1, read on the forward strand.
TCATTTAAATCTGTAAAATGCTTATGCAATTACTAAAAAGTGATTTATTTCCTATTATGTGATCACTTTTAG
>CAUYQU010024088.1:0-12568 GCA_963574635.1 Cheracebus regulus
CGTCCCCTCCCCTCCCCCTATCCCTCTCCTCCCCCTCCCTTCCCCTTTCCTTTCCTTTCCTGTTTTGTGAGAGAGTTTTGCTCTGTCCCCAGGCTGTAGCGCAGTGGCACGTTCTCGGCTCACCGCAACCTCCGCCTACCAGGTTCAAGCGATTCTCCTGCCTCAGCTTTCCGAGTGGCTGGGACTACAGGCGTGTGCCACCACGCCGGCTATTTTTTTTTGTATTTTTAGTAGAGATGGGGTTTCCCCATGTTGGCCAGGATGGTCTCGATCTCCCGACCTCGTGATCCGCCCTCCTCGGCCTCCCAAAGTGCTGGGGTTTCAGGCGTGAGCCAGTGCGCCTGGCCGGCATCTGCACCCTTTGCTTTTGCAGCTCCTGCCCAGCACTTGATCCCTGCAGAGGCAATGTCTTCCCTGTCCCCAAGCTTTGGCTCCACGAGTTCCTCTGACTGGTGTCACTGGTTGTAAATTTGCAAACCCTTCATCTGATAAGGAATTAATACCCAAAATATATAAGGAATTCGAATGACTCAATAGTAAGAAAACAGAAACTCAATTAAAAGACAAAGGACCTAGAGAGACCTTTCTCTAAAGCAGACATACGATTGGCCTGCAGGTATGAGAAAATATCCTTGGCATCACTAATCATCAGAGAAATGCAAATTAAAACCATATGGGCTATTATCTCACACCAGTTAGAATGGCTGTTATCAAAAAGGCAAGAGGTAACCAGTGTTGGTAAGGATGGGGAGAAAACGGAGCCCCGCTCACCGCTGGTAGAAACGTAAATTAGCCGCTGTGGAGAACAGTATGGAGTTCCTAAAAAAATCTGACTACCATGTGATTCAGTCCTCAAAGAGACTGAACATTTTCCGAACACTAGAAGACACCTGTTCTTCGACCTGCGTCTGCAGATCCAGAAGGGCCACTGTGAAGTCACCCCCGTGCAGGTCAGGGCGAGAGGGCCTTCACGCAGTCCCACCTTCACTGACCTCCTCGGAAACAAACCCCAAATCACGACACTGTAAAAATTCTTAACATGTATGAGTATACTTTGCATGTGACTTTTATTTTGTCCAAAAATCTCTGGCGATAGAAGACTGCTAATATTTGTAGGGCAAACTTTATCTGGGGCAAATCTAGAGGGATGTCATTGCTACTTTTGGACCACCGAATCCTGGGGCACGGCTGGCGGGAGTCACAGGGGAGGGGATGGCGCTGCTGCTAGCGGAGTGTGCTGGAGTCAGCTGCTTCCTTCATCTAAGAACAGAGTGACCGTGGAGGCTGGCAGGTGTAAGGGACAGGAGGTGGAGTGGGCTTTGTAAATATCGGTCCTGTCCATTAAAGATGTCCTCGGGGCGGGCGCGGTGGCTCACGTCTGTAATCCCAGCACTTTGGGAGGCTGAGGCCGGTGGATCGCCAGGTCAGGAGTTCCGGCCTGGCCAACATGCTGAAGCCCTGTCTCTACTAAAACTACAAAAAAAAAATATTAGCCAGTCGGAGTGGCGGGCGCCTGTAATCGCAGCTACTCGGGACACTGAGGCCGGAGAATTGCTTGAACCCTGGAGGCAGAGATTGCAGTGAGCCGAGATCGCACCAGTGCACTCCAGAGCAAGCATCAAAAGCGAAACTCCATCTCAGGAAAAAAAAAAAATTTTTTTTAATACAGCTTTATTGAGATACAATTCACATGCCATAAAACTGTCCCTTTTAAAGTACACAATTCAGTGTTTTTCAGTACGTTCAGAGTTCTGCAACCATTGACACTATCCAATTTCAGCACATTTTTAACACACCACAAAAAAAGCCATCAGCAGTCAGTCCCTAACACCTCACGCCCTCGCCCCACAACTGCGAACGCTTCCAGTTCCTTTGGGTTTGTCTATTCCGAACGTTTTGCATAAATGCTGCTTTGTAATATGGGTGCTTCTGGGTCTGGCTCCTTTCCCTGAGCATGTCTTCAAGGCTTCTCCACCTTATCACACGTGTTCGTACCACCCTCTTACGGCTGAAATACTTCCTGTATGGACATACTACACTTTGTTTATCTGTTCATGAGTTGGCAAGCCCTTGGGTTTTTTCTTTCTGGCTGCTATGTATTCAGCTGTTAGGAGCATTCATATGTAAGCTTTTATGTGGACAAATTTTTTTCATTTCTTTTTGGTACGTACCTGGGAGTGAAATTGCTGGTTTATGTATGTAACTATGCTTAATACTCTAAGGAACTATTAAACCGGTTTACATTCTCACCACCAGCGAACGAAGGCTCAAATTTCTCCACATCTGGCTAATAATTCTTGTTTTGACTACAGTCATCCTTCGGAGTGTGCAGTGATATCTGATGGTGGATTTTGGGGGGGGGGGGTGCTCGGGGGGATGGAGTCTCACTCCGGAGCCAAGCTGGAGTGCAATGGCGCAATCTCGGCTCCCCGCAACCTCCGCCTCCTGGGTTCAAGCGATTCTCCCGCCTCAGCCTCCTGAGTAGCTGGGATTACCAGCACCCGCCATCATGCCCGGCTAACTTTTTGTATTTTTAGTAGAGACGGGGTTTCACTATGTTGGTCAGGCTGGTCTCATACTCCAGACCTTGTGATCCGCCCGCCTCGGCGTCCCAAAGTGCTGGGATTACAGGGGCGAGCCACCGAGCCCGGCCCCTATGTCCATTTTAAATAGGTGTATTTATCTTTTGATTGCCTCGCGTCACGGACTTTAAGTGTAGTGCATCTGTTCCTTTTCTATATTTACTACTGCTCGGAAATCCTTCCAGTGTTGTCTAGTCAAGCAGATATCCAAACGTCTATCATCACTTACGGTGCTCCGTGCCTGTGCTGTAAACAGTAAGTCCACTAAGCCACGGCACCTCACCTCTGGATTATGGCCACTGCTTCATGTTTTCCTTCTCCAAATCCGTCTTTAACTCTGCACCCTAAATGAATGTTTCAAAAAGTGAATTTGATCATGTCACTTACTTGCTTAATCCTTTCTACGCTTCCTTTCCTGACTACAAGGCAAAGTTCTAACCCTTTAAGATGGGTTACAAAACCTTCAAAACCACCCCTTGCCAGGGGCAACGTTCTCTCTCATCCATTCTTTATTCCCATCTTGGTTAGCTTTACAGGGGTCTTCTGGTTGAATATCCTATTAATACTTTAATCCCGACAGCAGAATTACAGAAGAAGTTCATAAACAACGTGTTTTTGGGGCCAGGTGCAGCAGCTCACACCTGTAATCCCAACACTTTGGGAAGCCGAGGTGGGCAGACCACCTGACGTCGGGAGTTTGAGACCAGCCTGACCAACATGGAGAAACCCCATCTTTACTAAAAATACAAAATTAGCCAGGCGTGGTGGCGCATGCCTGTAATACCAGCTACTCAGGAGGCTGAGTCAGGAGAGTCGCTTGAACCCGGGAGGTGGAGGTTGCGGTGAGCTGAGATTGCACCATTGCACTCCAGCCTGGGAAACAAGAGCAAAACTCCATCTCAAAAAAGAAAAAAAGAACGTTTTCATTTCTTAATCTGCATTTTGGGGATGTTGAGCCATTTACGTTGTCAGAGTGTGAAGAGGTCAGTGAAACACAGCAGGTAAGTAGGGAACCGAGTCAGGCAGGTCCCAGCCAGAAACCTAAGCCAGGTCTCTAGAAACGAAACACTGGAGCCTCTTCTCTCAACTCTAGGTCCTGAAACAGGCAGACCTCTCCTAAGCCTGTGACCTGTAAAACCAAAGGGTATTATTATTTTCTTTGCTGTTAACAGGGCCTTTAAAGGATCCCCCCTCATCTCAGTTTTACTAAGAAATCAAGAGCAGGCCAGGTGCTCAGGCTGGTCAGTGTGAAGCGCAGCGCTGCAGCCTGGGGGGAGCCGCCCACGTGGCGGAACCGGTTGACACAGTGTCTGCCTCTGTCCCCCGGGCTGGTGTGCAGTGCTGTGATGACAGCTCAATGCCGCCTGGAACTTCTGAGCTCACATGATCCTCCCGCCTAAGCCTCCTGAGCAGCTGGAACTACGCCTGGCTAACTTTTAATTTTTTCTGTAGACAGGGTCTTGCTATTTTGTGCAGGCTGGTCTCAAACTCTTGGCCTCAAGGAGTCCTCCCATCCTGGCCTCCCAACGAGCTGGGATTGCAGGCGGGAGCCACCAGGCGCAGCCTCAGAACCAGTTCTGGGAAGGAAAACCGCTCTTCCCCAGTGGAGATTCTCCCTCCACCAATGCGAGAGGCCAGGTTTTCTAAGCTGCATTTCCTTAGACGCCCCGCGCTGCTCCACGAAGAGGGAACTCGCCACTTCACTGTCATACGGCTGGAAATAAATCCAGTGTATAAACTTAGAAATACAATTAAAGGGCCGGGCGCGGTGCTTGTCGCCTGTAATCCCAGCACTTTGGGAGGCCGAGGCGGCTGGATCACGAGGTCCGGAGTCCAAGGTCTGCCTGGCCAACATGGTGAAACCTGGTCTCTACCAAAAACACACAAATTAGCCTGCGTGGTGGTCCCACTACTCCGGAGGCTGAGGTTGCCGTGAGCCAAGATCGTGCGACTGCACTGCAGCCTGGGCAACACAGCGAGACTGTCTGCGAAAAAAGAGAAATTCAATTAAAGACTTCCTTTTGAGTTTAGGCACGAACTAGTTATATGACAACATCTTACCTACTTTCTATGTGTATGTATGTATGTATGTGTATATATATGACAAAATCTTACCTCTCTCTCTATGTATGCTCAGGGACTATCACATTGAAAAACAAGCCTGAAGTGGGGTTTATGCTATCTATTGCTGCATAACTAACTCAGAATTAAGTGGCTTAAGGCAATCTTTTTGTACCGAGTGTCGTTTTGTGGGTTAGAAATGGCCTGATTCCGGCGTCACCTGGGATGATCGGGGCTGGAGGCTCCTCCGGTCGCCTGCTTCACTCACAAGCCCCGCGCCTCATGGCCTTAGCCTCGCTCCACCTGACTTCTTAACCTGCCGGGCCTCTGCCTGCGGCCGGCTTGGACTGTGCCCAGGAAGGTGGTCTGAGTGTAGTTACGCTCCCTGAATGGCAGGCGGTTTCCAAGACAGCAAGTCCCCAGCGCCAGGCCTCTCACAAACTAAGCCTGAATTAGCAGAACCATTGTGGCACCATGCACATCATACTGTACTCTACGATCGAAGCAGTGACAGACCAGCCCAAACGCAAGGGGAAGGAAATAGACCCCTCCTCCCACCGGGAGACCCCTCCTCTCACCGGGAGACCCCTCCTCTCATCGGGAGACCCCTACTCTCACCGGGAGAACTCTACTCTCACTGGGAGAACCCTACTCTCACTAAGAGGAGTCGAAAGAACTTGCAGCCATCCTTAATCTGCCTAAGTGTAAGATTTATTAAGCACATACACATACTTCGTAAACATAAAGCTTTCCCCTCTACAAAAATATTGGTACCATGCCAAGTCCTCAGTAGTCTGCAAACAGATAAGAACGGTGTGCTATTACACATACTGTGTACAACATTAACTTTTAAAATATTTAATGATGATAATACTTAAAATTCCCTCAAGTTTTATTACTTCTTTGACTCATATGTGTATTTTATGACAAACATTTTAAGTTGCATGGAGCACACAGTATGCTTTTAATGACATAAAATCTCAGGAGCATAAAGAATAGTTTATTAATGCCCAGGGGATCATTCCAGTCTAATACCTTTGATTTACTAAAGTCACAAAAGTTATGTTGCCTTGTTTTATGAATATAATTTCAGCCACATGGTAAAGTATAGCTTTGTACAGGTGTTCTCACAAGTCTGGTCCACTGACATCTAAGAAATTCAACTCCGGGGTCATGGAGGGAAGAGGCAAAAGACCTAATAAAAACCACATGTTAACCATTAATGTTCATTTACCAAATCTTGCTTAAACTCTTGTACTCTCAAAGCTAATTTCATCCAACTGCCTTTTAATTATAGTCTCTTGCTCAGAGTTGCAAATATAATGGCTTTTTAATATTACTTGCACTGTTCTGTGTCCAATATAGGATGTAATCATGCAATTTATTCAGTCAGAGTCAGTGCATTAGGTAATTAAAACACAAGCACACACAGATTCCTGCACATGCACATACCCAGAGAAAAAGATCTGAGAAATAAGAGTATTTGTCAAGAATGTAAGAATCTGACAAATTTGCTTTTAGATACAATTCTGCAAATTCTATGTCCACAAATGTATATTGTAGCTATGACAAAATACAGAAGACAGATATCACTGGGAGAGCTGTGCACATAGCACAGGGTATAAAATAAACAAAACTGATTTGAAGTAGGAATGTAAGTGGTAACCCTATCTAATACAGTCTTGGTAGATAATTATAATTCTCCATAGTGGTGAGTTCTTCATTATTCAAGATACCGGAAGATGAACAGACCCTCAGTCTCCTGTCTCTCACAGAGAAGAAAGGTAAAAAAGAACGATAGTGAGATTTAAGATATTTTCACTTACATATTAATAAAGAGAACCAAACAAAATAATTTAAGAACTCTTAGTGGTGATTACTTTTGGAAAGCAGGAACAGATGTGTGCCTGTGTTATATGTATATGCACACACAAACACATTTTTTTCTTTTAATGAGAATATATTAATCTATTAAAGTTCACTTTTATCTCAGAGTAATAATATTTTATACAAAAATGAGTAACACTTTTCTTATTGGTCATTTTGAGCTGTATTTTGAATTTAATTTTGATATTTTTTTTTTGTCTTGAGATGGAATCTCATTTTATCGCCCAGGCTGGAGTGCAATGGTGCAATCTCAGCTCACTGCAACCTCTGCTGCCAGGTTCAAGCAATTCTCCTGCCTCAGCCTCCCGAGTAGCTGGGATTACAGGCACCTGCCACTGTGTCCAGCTATTTTTTGTATTTCTGGTAGAGACGGTTTCACCATCTTGGCCAGGCTAGTCTTGAACTTCTGACCTCATGATCCCACCCGCCTCGGCCTCCCAAAGTGCTGGGATTACAGGCGTGAGCCACTGTGCCCGCCTGATAATTTTATTAAAGGTAATTTTTAAGGCATATTAAGTTCCATTTTTACACATTTATTCATTCCCTTATCTACTTAAGTGCTTACTGTTGCCTCTAATCAGTGACACCAAGAAAGTGATGAACTCTGCCTTAAGATTTTCAGTTTGTTAATCAGTTCTCTTTCTTTACACCAATTATTGTCTATCAGAAAAAGAAACCAATAAAACAATCCATTTAGAATAGAATCCAAAAGAATAAAATACTAAAGAATAAATGGAACAAAGGAAGTGAAAGATATATATGTCAAAAAGTGTCAACATTGCTGAAGAAACTGAAGACACAAATAAATGGAATGACATCCCATGTTCGTGGATTGGAAGAATATTGTTAAAATGTCCATATCACCTAAAGCAATCTACAGATTCCATGCAATTCCTATCAAAATACCAATCTTTTTATTTTCTCTCTCTTTTTTTTCCTTAAGAGAAGGGGTCTCACCCTATTGCCCAGGCTGGAGAGCAGCAGCAGGATCACAGCTCATTGTAACCCTGAAGTCCTGGGCTCAAGCAATCCTCCTGGCTCAGCCTCTCAAAGTACTGGGATTACAGGTGTTCGCTACCACTCTTGGACAGAAGATGCAACTCTATGATTTGTCTAGAACCACTAAAGACCCTGAAGCACCAAACAACATTTTTAGAAAAAAACTAAAGTTGGCCTCACATTTCCTTATTTCAAATTATATTACAAAGCTATAGTAATCAAAATATTACAGTACCAGCATAAAAAAAAAACACACAGAACATAGAACTCAGAAATTAATCCAAGCATATAGAAGAATTATATTAATTAATTATAAAAATTAATCCAAGCATATACAAAGGAACAGAATAGAGAATCCAGAAATTAATCCACACATATAGAAGAATTTTCAACAAGGCTAACAAAAAGACACAAGGGGGGAAAGATATTCTCTTCAATAAATGGTATTGAGAAAACTGCATATTCACATGCAAAATGAAACTGGACTATTATTTACACCATACACACAAAAATCAACTCGAAGCAAAAATTAAAATAGAAAATTTAATCTACATCAAACTAGAAAGCTTCTGCATGCAAAGAAAACATTAACAAAATGAAAAGGCAGCCTATGGATTGGGAGAAAATATTTGCAAACCAAATATCTGATAGGGGTTAACAGTATAAAAATACAAGGAACCCACACCACTCACCACAACAAAAATCTTGATTTAAAAAATGGGCAAAGGGTCAGGTGCAGTGCCTCACACCTGTAATCCCAGTACTTTGGGAGGCTGAGGAGGATTGCCTGAGGTCAGGAGTTCAAGACTAGCCTGAACAACATAGTGAGACTGTCTTTTAAGAAAGAAAAAAGAGGCTGGGCGCGGTGGCTCACGCCTAAAATCCCAGCACTTTGGGAGGCCAAGGCAGGTGGATCACAAGGTCAAGAGATTGAGACCATCCTGGTCAACATGGTGAAACCCCGTCTCTACTAAAAATACAAAAATTAGCTGGGCGTGGTGGCATGTGCCTGTAGTCCCAGTTACTCGGGAGGCTGAGGCAGGAGAATTGCTTGAACCCAGGAGGCGGAGGCTGCGGTGAGCCGAGATCGCACCATTGCACTCCAGCCGGGGTAAAAAGAGTGAAACTCTGTCTCAAAAAAAAAAAAAACAGCAACAGACTTGAATAGACATAGCTTAAAAGACATATAGGTATATGAAAAGGTGTTCAACAGCACTAATCATCAGAGAAATGCAAATCAAAACCACAATGAAATCCCACCTCACACTTGTCGGAATGGCTGCTATCAAAGAGACAAAAAATAACCAGTGTTGACAAAGATGTGGAGGGAAGTGAATTCTTGTACACTATTGGTGGGAAACAGTATGGAAATTCCTCAAAACACTCAAAGCAGGACTATCATATGACCCAGAATTCCCCTTCTGGGCATACATGCAGAGGAAATGAAATCACCACCGCATGAAAACGTCTGCACTTCCATCTTCATGGAGCGTTATTCACAATGGCCAAGAAACGAAGCGATCCACATGTCCATGAACAGGTGAATAAGGCAATCACGGTGCACAGATGCACACAGAATACTATTCAGACTTTAAAAAGGAGACAATGCCTTTGGAGAAATAAACCAAATGCAGAAAGAAAAATGCTACATAATCTCACTGATATGTGGAAACTTAATAAAAAAGGCAAATACACAGAAACAGAGCAGAAATGGTCGTGAACCGAAATGCAGAGGTAGAGGAGGAAGTAAGAAGGAGACAAAGGGCATAAACGTGCAGTTAGATAGCATGGGTCTAGTAATGAATAATGTAGTATTCATTACTCAAACTTTGCTTAAAGTAGATTTTAGGTGCTCTTACTACACACACAAATGATAACTGAAAAAGGATGATGAATTTTCTTGACAGTTATTGTATCATTATACGGATATCAAAACAGCACACACATCCCTTAAAAAAAAATTTTTTTTCGCCCAGGCTGGAGTGCACAGGCGTGATCTTGGCTCACTGCAAGTTTCAAGTGATTCTCCTGCCTCAGCCTCCCGAGCAGCTGGGATTACAGGCACACTCCGCCACATCTGGCTAAGTTTTGCATTTTTAATAGAGATGGGGCTTCAACGTGTTGGCCAGGCTGGTCTCGAACTCCTGACCTCAGGTGATCCACCCACCTTTGCCTCCCAAAGTGCTGGGGTTACAGGCATGAGTCACTGCACTCGGCCCAGCACATACATCTTAAACAAACATGGTAAGAAATTTAAATGATCTTATTTATGTAAGATTGTGTTTGTTGTTTATGGGCCACAAAGCTGAATGCCAACTTGAAAACAGAAAAATATTTATTCATTTATCAGGATTTGGGGTTTGTTAAATGCCAGTATCTGGAAATGTGAAAAGCCAGATGAACCGAGACCTTTTCTCAGTTTTCTCTGGGTATGTGTTCAGGCATCCTGTGTCGGTTCTGATTTAAAATACAAATGTGGAGTCTATTTTTCTTCCTGAACCACGAACAAAGGATTTCAGGTGACATATCCTCACTAGCTAACCTCTTTTTCTTTTGTCTGCTGCATCCACATGCTTTCTTCCTCTTCCATTCTTAGAAGTTTTAGTGTTCCTCTTCAGAAGAAAATTAAAAGTAAAAACAGCTAGAACCTCTTCCATCGCCAAGTTTCGCCATGGCCAGGGGCCCCAAGAAGCACTTGAAGCCTGTTGCAGCGCCGAAGCATTGGTTGCTCCACAAACTACGGGTGTATCTGCCCCTCGTCCATGGACAGGTCCCCACAAGCTGAGGGAATACTCAAATACCCGCTGACTGGAGGTAAAGAAGGTATGTATGCAACACTTCATCAGAATCGATGGCCAGGTTCGAGTGGACAGCGCATACCCTTCTGGATTCATGGATGTCATCAGCCTCAAGAAGGCAGGTGAGCATTTCTGCCTGGTCCACGACACCAAGAGCCGTTTAGCCACTCACCGCCGTCACGGAGGAAGAGGCAAAGTGCAAGCTGTGCGAAGTGAGGAAGATGACTGTGGGGATGAAGGGAATTCCACACCCGGTGACTCAGGACGCGTGAACCGTCTGCACCCAGATCCTCTCATCAAGGTGAGTGATACTGTGCAGACTGATTCAGGGACTGGCAAGAGAATCAATTGTATCAAATTCAACACGGGCACTGTGTGTGTGGCGACTGTGATCACCAACAGGGAAAGACATCCTTCAGTGTGGCGCATGTGAAGGGTGCCAGTGGTGACAGTTTTGCCACGAGCCTTTCCAACATATTTGTCACTGGCAATGGCAACACACCTTGGATTTCCCTGCCCAGGGCAAAGGCCATCCAACTCACTATTGCTGAAGAAAGAGGCTGACCACCAAACAGAGCAGTGGCTAGACTGCAGTAGTAGCATCTTTCTTCTTTGCACAAATAAACACTGAATTCTCATTTAAAAAAAATCAACAGCTAGGGAGCTAGCCAAGTAGCATCCTATTCCTCAGTCAGGACATCCTAAACAAGGCTTGGGATCCAGACAGACAAGCATTTTCTGATTGCTGTTCCTTGCACATTTAAGCTTTAGAGTTGTTAACACTGAGTTTTGGACCCTTCAAGCTCTAGAAAAGAGCTGAACAGGAAGAGCCATCTGAGAACAGGAGGAGGGGTGGGGAGACTGGCCCCCACTGTGTAGTGTCTGGTCTGCCTTTTAGAAACGTTGACGGTTCAGGAAGAAAGATCTCCAGCCCGCTTGGTGCTAGGCACCTCAGCTCTCAGGCTTGTGTCTTCGGCTTCTTCAGCAATGTTGACACTTTTTGACATATATTATCTTTCACTGCCTCTGTTCCATTGGATTCTATTCTAAATGGGATTGTTTTTGTGGTTTCTTTTTCTGATAGACAATAATTGGTGTTAAGAGAACTGATTACAAACTGAAAATCTTAAGGCAGAGTTCATCACTTTCTTGGTGTCACTCATAGAGGCAACAGTAAACTGAATCAGGGAATGAATAAATGTGTAAAAATAGAGTTTAATATGCCTTAAAAATCACCTTTAATAAAATTATCAAAATTAAATTCAAAATACAGCTCAAAATGGCCAATAAGAAGTGTTACTCATTTTTGTATAAAATATGATGACTCTGAAATAAAGGCAAACAATTTAATAGATTCACATATTCTCATTAAAAGAAAAAACATGTTTGTGTGTGCATATACATATAACACAGGCATACATCTATTCCTGCTTTCCAGAAGTAATCACCACTGACTTCCTGGCTTCCTCTGGTCTTGAGAGGTCTCTGTCCTAATTCATTAGGTAGAAATCTGAATTCAAGTAGAAATCCACAGAAGAGCAAATCAAACACAACGCTACCAAAACCGAGAATATGCTTTGTCATCTTGATCAAATACCAAATTTCCATCCTAAGTTTTATACTCAGGTGTTTGATTTGGAGGAAATCCCAAAATTACAAATGGATTATGTACCCAGTGTTCCTGTTAGTGACTCAGTACCCACATTTCTATAAAATTGATAATAGACATTCTATACTAAATTAAGAAATAATTTTAGCTGGGTGCAGTGGCTCTCACCTGTAATCCCAGCCTTTTGGGAAGCCAAGGTGGGCAGATCATGAGGACACGAGTTCAAGACCATCCTGACCAACATGGAAAAACCCCGTCTCTACTAAAAACACAAAAAATTAGCTGGGTGTGGTGGCAGGCGCCTTTCACTCCAGCTACTCAGGAGGCGGAGGGAGGAGAACTGCTTGAACTCAGGAGATGGAGGCTGCAGTGAGCCAAGATCACGCCACTGCACTCCAGCCTGGGCAACAGAGTGAGACTCTGTCTCAAAAAAAATAAATAAAAAATAATTTCCATAGTCCATAGAGCTAACAATTAGCTCACACTGATGATCAACAAGATAGAAAATTAACAAGGATATCCAGGACTTGAACTCAGACCTGGAACAACTAGACTTAACAAATATTTACAGAACTCTCCTCCCCAAATCCACAAAACATACATTTTTCTCAGTATCACATTATACCTATTTT